>BLAZ01000181.1:88714-91214 GCA_014633955.1 Acropora tenuis | reverse complement strand
TTTGCGATGATCATATACATTCAGACCCCATATTGATAGTAGTTTAGGGAACTGAAATGGTCATCCTGTCAGAATATGTTAAAATTATTAATATTAACTAAGTCATTTTAAACCTGGCTTATCACATTAAGACATTTTTAAACATTTGTAAGGATGTACACTCTAGTCATTGCCATGACATGACCGCTGATTGCATTCTTCAACGTCTTACCTATCCCCTATCAATTCGATTGAAGGTTTCGTTTTGTTTGTGTTCTATGATGTTTAGATTCCCAGAGGTGTTGCTACTCCTGTACGACCAACCGAGCGAGTGATCCCTGAACCGAGACCCAGACCTCATGCTTCTGTGAAGCCAGCAGGTTTTATTGGTGAAATGGCAAGGAGCAATCCAGTCGTGCCTTACCCTTTCCCAGGTCCCGGGGGAGCAAGGAAACTGCGACATATTGGTTATGCAGCCTGGGCATGTTTTATTCTGATATCACTTTTGAGGAAACTTACACAAAGGAGACTTGAAGCTGTGGAAAGGCTAAACAATCTTATTAATCAAGCTATTGATGAACTCCACAGCAAATACTATCTTGAACGCGAGGGTGCTATTTATGCCATTTTTCAAGATGCAATCCAAGATGATGCCTTCAACTTGAAGGTCAAAGCTCCTGGAGTTTTTCAGAGATTATCGCAGGAATCACAAGCGGCTATCAGAGATCTTACTTCAATGATTGAGAATATTGTTTACAGGGTTCTCCAAATCGCTCCAACAACAGGACTCCTCAGTAAAACCAGAGAAAGTGTCCTGTGGGAGATGACTCAAGTGGGTGTCCTGTTACCACAGAGCTACCTGTGGCAAGTGGAACAGGTCTGTTCATGAAATTTCATGATTTCTCTCTTTCTAAAAGCAAATCTTTCCAATGAAAATTCAGTGAATAAAACTGGCGGAGTAAGAAAAAGTAAATGAAAACAGAAAGTGATAAAACTGGCCACCTCTTAAGGAAACATGTCTTTTGAGGTATACTGAGAACTGGTGCAGATAGCTAAGCAAATTACTGTAGTTTATTGTTTGTTTAATTTAAAATTAGTTATTAATAATTATTCTGTGGTATTCTTTAGGAAAACATAACCTTTGGGGTACGTGGAGAACTGGTACAAGTCGACAAGCAAATTAGTGCCTTGCTTCTACTCGGACTTTTTATCTCGAGAGGCCTGGTTTCAACACTACTGTTGAAGCCCGTTGAATGTCGTCTCATGGAGGCCACTCCCAGCAACTTAGCGGCATCAAATCTCAAGGTTAGAAAGCGGTGCATTACATTCCAGGTTGCGAAGTCTCTAGCTTGTAAGACTTTTGGCTTACACGTCCTAATCCGAGAAGAGTTTAGACTGGTATTCGCTAGCGACAGAGTCGTACTAGGAGTCTGAAGTGCACACGATCTAGAGAAAATCACATCGACCGTGAATTGATCTTAAGTGACTGGTCGTCAGGGGTGGGGTGGGTGGGGAGGAAAAACAAGGAGGTGTGCCTCTCTTCTTATGCATGTAAAAAGGCGTGGGTCAAGCAAAAGCCATGGACATTGAAGGGGTGGGGCATGTAATATTTTAGCAATATCCCAGTAAAACTAAGAAACGTATGAACTAATTTTATCCAATTATAATATGCCACAGTGCATGTGTGATCCTTCCTCTATCATACTCGTCCACTATTCTGACAAATTTCTGCATAGCATTCTATTGTATTATAGACATTAAGTCGTGAAGTACAGCGGGGTGTGGGTGGGCAGGAAAAATTCATTTACGAAGGCTTACTTTATGGGATCCTACCTTTATTTCGCGAGGGTCATGTATTATTCTATAAAAATATGAGCGTCGGTCACATTAAACTAGTCTTCATAAAAGTGAATTTTCCAGCTCCCCCCCACCCCTTCGTACTTTATGGCGCATCCCCGAGCGGAATCTGAGAAATATGGAAGCGTTCAGAACCTTACGTCTCAAATTCCATCGAGCTTATGACTTCACTTACGACCCTGACTTTCGATTTTGACTGACTCTTAAGCGTTCTTAAGACTCCACCTGCTAGTCCTACTCCATCCCTAGTAAACACCAACCTTAAAAGTTTCTTCAAGGCTAATAACAGTAGAAATTTTGTAAAATGAAAAGCGCTCGGGGGCCCCCCGTAAAAGACCATATTTTTTACTTACCAGTTTTATCGGTAATTGGCGGTTACCTCTTAATTGTCCATTTACCCGACAGAAAAATTTGGGTTCGGACCCTGTTAAGAAAGTAGTACGGGCCATATTTTTGCTCTTGTCGTAAACTTTGTGTGCGTGTGATAAGCACGGACCCATGTCTTTTCGGGTTCGGGGCCATAGACGTCTGTTGCACCAAAACCACAAGAAATCGGCTCCCGACCATTTTCTTCACTATCACGCCAACCCCTAATTTTGGTGATCGCATGCATGCTCAGTACCGAAGTCTAGAATTAAAATTATGTTCGTGGTCCTAAAACTAA
>BLAZ01000181.1:27486-29986 GCA_014633955.1 Acropora tenuis | reverse complement strand
AGAGCTCCATTAAAAGATTACATCAGGGACCGGAACGACAGTGGAACTATTATCAGTCCACCTGACTGGCTGTTAGGCTGGCATATCCGATCACGGTGCCAAACGAGAGTTGCGGCGAAATAAGGTGTGTCAAATATATATAGACGTTCTCTAAACGTAGTTTTAAAGAATTAGAAATGATCATGGACTGAAGAATTGCTAACAGAAAAGCAGCAGCACGTAATTCGAAGAAAGGTCAATGGCGGTTAAGCACTTCTTGAAGTTAACGAGGTAATAAGGCGCCCACGTCGCATTCAACCCACGCGTTTCAAAGGATCAGTTACCATTCTGAAGTCACTTGACGTCATCATTCTGACGTCACATCCATCCCATGCGCTCCACTTGATCAGTCGCTACACGGAGCCAGCGGCACCTACTACATAGGGCAAGAAATAGGCTGCGATTATACGCTGCAGCAACTTCTTTGAATCTCGAGATGCCACAATGTTGTCGCAGCGACGAGAGTGGTGTTGTCGCAGCCATGAGAGCAGTGTGGGTGCTGCGATGGGAGCGGTGTTGGCGCCGTGGTGAGAGCAGTGTTGACGCGTTTGTGAGAGGCCTTGCCTTCCACCAATCTTGTCCAGTTTGATTCCGGACTCGACTTAAAGTGTTTTTTGAGTTTGTTTGTTTTCTACTCTGATCCAAATACATAGTTCTTCCCCAGGTTCTCTCCATCTTCCCCTCTCGCAAAAACGCATATTACTTCTGCTAATTATTTGATTATGCCGGTTTTATTTGTAACGCCTCTTCCACTATTTCGATCGGTGCGAATTCGTCTGTTAACGTTGTGTTTTAAGCGTTGTTTTCCTAAGTGACCCCCGCTTGAACATAGCCAACTGGTCTGCCTGTTGAATTGCTACAATTCAGGCCATTCGCACCTCGAGATATCAAACGCATTAATAACTTAGAGCATGTCCCTGTGTTTCTTTCCATTTACCGATTTGCGTTTTTCTTACTGTCAAGAATTTTTACCCATGATTCCTCTGAGTTGATGCTCCTGTAAGAGATCTGGACACGCTATCAGTTCCAAGCTATTTAAAAGCAGCTTATTGTGTAGGAGATGGCCTGGTTTATTTATCAGAGAGATGGCTTAATTATTGATAGTTTGATTTCAAGCTTCGGTGCCAGTTCACGCGAGTTCCAACTTTCCCACGCTTTTTTAAACAGCTTAAGGCTTAAAGCTTGCGATGGAGATTTGTGTTTCTGTTTAAATTTCATACGTAGACAAAGTTTTTGTACAAGGACCAACTATACACAAACTAGCAATGTCGGATCTTTGCAGAACTAACCAGCAAATATATGAAGTAAGCTAAAACGAAATAAGTAAACTCCGTTGGCTGGACGCCTGAGAGGATTACGTGTACTTCCAATGTTGGTATGGCCTAATTTGACCAGAGAGCAGTACTCCCTTTAGACTGCGACTGAAAAGCGAGGGGATTAAAAACACCGACAGAAAAGCAGAAAATTGCTTATACTTCGTCTATGTGATAAGACTGTCGCTAAAATTAACTGAAATAAGCAAACAGAGAAAGTTGTGCTGTTATTGGATTGCATGGAGGCTTAGAGGAAAATAAGGAACATAGAAGTTTAATATATGAAAATATATATGAATGTATAAAATTAGGCAACCAGTTTTCTATTTACCAAAGTTGGCGGTGATGAATTTGGGACCACTAAGGACAAAACCACAACTCTTCCTTTGCGAATGGGCCAATTTGGCCTCTTCATCGTTAAGGGTTCATTCATAGTTGCTACGAAAACAATGCGTCCTATTTGAGCCCGGTGTCACATGCAGCTGGACCCAATGAAATGTAAAGCTTTTTGAAACTTTATATTTCTCATTCTACCAGATCCAATGAAATCAGTATAAAGCCTTTTTTAACCCGAAACCTAACTTTAAAAAAAAGCCGTGATGTGTTATCTCTCTCACCGTCTTTTTTCGGCAAAAAGGGTTGCAAATGTGTTTCCGCTTACTTTGGAGTTCCGTTTCCGTTATGGGAATTAGATTATTTTGATTTCCTTATTGGATTTGGTGTATTTTAATTGTAGTTGGAGGTAATTTTCTTGCCGGATGTTTGATTTCAAGTGCAATGCCTCTTTAGCCGTTCCCCATCAGTCCAGTTGATGTAAAGAAAAGGTGTTATTCTGCCAAGGAACATAACACCCTGTTAGCAGGCTCTTTGGGGGACTGGATCGAGTTTACCCCAAAGGAGAGCAGTGTTCTAATGACTGCCGAAAATTATTTCACGAGTATGATTCACACGCTTTGTGATTAGCTTGAAAATCTCGCGCCATTTTTTTTCCTGAACCAATGAGAAGCAAAACAAATACGGATCTCGTATACGAAACCTCACGAGTTTTAAACGAATGCACGAGGTTAGACGAGTGCAAGGCTTGAGCCAAAATATGGTATAATTCACTAAAAATAACTATAGCTGCGAATACATTAAGTCGCGGCTTT
>BLAZ01000176.1:14646-17146 GCA_014633955.1 Acropora tenuis | reverse complement strand
AAGGTCACTATAGAAACGGAGAGGCTGATCTGTCAAAGAGTATGAGCACCTCCAGGAGACCGAACATTCGCAGCATTCCTGCATCGTGTCTTACCCCTTCTGTGGAAAACAGCGATTATAATGGAAACAATAATTTATATAGATCAAAGAAGTAACACAACAAATGCACAATTCACAAATCAATGTTCCGAAACTAGACTCCAAAAAACTGTAAAACCAACTTACCTACCGGTTTGCAATTAAACCATCGACTTGACTTTCACCGACTTGGTGAAACGACCGACTGGAACCTAATCGCTTGCACTCTCTTGTGCCCGTTGTACATGACCCGTTGGTTTTGTCCTGGCCGGCTCATTGGCCTTACCGTTCCGATTACAAAACCCCATTAATTATCCAGAGCGGCTCCTTTTTGGTGAATAGCATTTGCAAACTCTTTAAGACATTGAGGCTGCAGCCACGGTTGGTTTAAGTCCCGTAACAGGTGCCCATTATTGTGTAAAATGTGCTCAGTGACTTTCGATAAAATTATAGCTCAGGTTCCGATAGTCCAAACCGCGGAATTAGGTCACTCAAACGGCAAGGATACGCACATCTCTTTAGCAGAATGCACAAGCCATCCAATCCAGAAGTTGTGAACATCTCGGGTATCCTAAGAGCCTCTGCCAGACGTGGAAGCTCCGAGGTTGCAAACCTAAACTCAGCTTTGGTTTCAGGCTCAAACATATCATTCAGTGTTCCCTCCATCCTGAGGAACGATTCTTTTTGTTTGTTATTTTTAAAATTGACTGCAATTCTGCTTCATCGATCATGTAGTTTAAGAAAAAAGCAACTGAAGCTTCCTGAATTGACCTTTCGCTTAACATTTCGCCGGAAAAAACCGTTTCGTTGCCTGTTGTTACAAATTAACAATATTAAGTTCCAGTTGACGCTGATGCGACGGCTACAAGCTTTAATCTAGTGTCAGCCTCCCACGTCCTAATTTTGCAGTCGTAGTCGTAGTCGCTGTCGGATCTAAAGGTCTCTAATATTGGGGCGCGACGGCCCTACAGAACGATTGCATATAGTCATTAGTTGACAGCCTCATTCAGCCAATAGCACAAATACAAGAATCGTATCTAAAGATACAACTGACTTTATTAACTTCATTGAGAAGACCAAACTGCCTAAAAACACTATTTTTGTTTCAATGGACGTCACAAGCTTCTACAAGGACATCCCCCAAACGGAAGGGATACTCTCTGCATGCAAAGCATACGAAGAATTCTACTACACGAACTCTCCCATGCCAACAAGGTTCCTTTAGGGAAATGCTCTGCCTAATTCTTCAAGAAAGCTCATTCCAATTCAATGGAAAAGATTATCTACAAATTTCATGGAACAGGTATGTGGACAAAAATGGCCGTCGCCCTTGCTAACATCTCCATTGCCACAACAGACAGAGCGACAACAAACCGTTAGTGTGAAAAAGGTTTGGTGACGATGTGTTCTCATTATGGAGCACAAGTGCAGTCAAAATAGAAAACTTTATTCATAAGACAACGAACTTCCACCAAACTGTCAAGTTTACGGCTGAAATTTCAGAAGAAGAACTTACATTCTTGGACACGAAAGTGCACAAAGGTGCCAGATTCCACAAATAATCTATCTTGAAGTGCAAACATACTACAAACCTACTGAGAATTTTCAATACACGAATTTTCACTCGTGTCGACCACCATGTGTCGCAAAAGGCTTTATCAAGGGAGAAGCAATAAGGCTTCTGAGGACAAATTCTTCACAATTAACCTTTGGGTACAATATGAAAAACTTTAAGAAACGCGTTCAAAATAGAGGAGACCCAACTAATGTTATAGAGAAACACCTCTCTGAAGTCGAAAGCGTCACTTAAATTAAACAAAAGAACAGGGATGCTCGTAGAAAAATATTGCCCTTTTTAACGCAATACCACCCGGCTTTGGCCAGCTTAACTTAATCTTTAATCTCAGTAAATGTAACTGTGTTTATAATATGAGTCAAGAAATTTCGGAGGTTTGATTGGTTTATAGTACCTCTATTTCCGCGTAATAGTGATATAACAGCAAAAATGGATGGCATAACAAGGTTGCCTTGTTATACCATCTTAATTTGTGGTTTCGCTTCACCGCTGCAGTGACCGCAAAAGCCGCGATTTATAAATTACTTTCATTGAAATATTTCATGTTGTTTGCCTTGAATGGATTGAACTGGTTTCACAAACAAACTGTCAATCATTTCTTCCATTGACGAGGGGGGCGTAAGGAAGGTCCGAAAACCGCAAAACCGCACAAAAAATAATAAAAAACCGCAATACCGCATTGAAATTTACCGAAATACCGAAACCGCAGGCTGGCGTCGTCAAGACTTACAGTCCTTCTATCCATTAAAAATACGACCTGCAGTGTACGCTGATATTAACTCAAACGTTAAATTACTTAACTATTAAATTATATCAATTACTGATCTAATTGCACAGTCCCCGAGC
>BLAZ01000169.1:2164565-2170035 GCA_014633955.1 Acropora tenuis | reverse complement strand
TTTGGATCGAATGATCGACTCCTCTTGGGCTTTTGAACAAAGAACCATCTTCAAAAACTCCTGAAATTTGGTGAGTTCTGCACATTCGATTCTAGATGGAAAACGATCGCTAAGGAAATTTTTACACCAGAAAAACTTTCTAATGCCCGTCCTATTCCTTTCTTCATCGCCTTCTCACCAAGTAAATCTAACGGATGGTTTTTGCTTATAATATTTCCCTTGCGAGTACGGCAAACGCATGTTGCCGCAGAAGTTCACTTTGTTGGTGCCTTTCCGCCATGCTTCATGATGTAGTTTCTCTTCCGGTTTATGATTTTTTATTGTGTTCGCATCTGACCAATCAGCGACAAGAACGAATGGGAGCAGGCCAGAGGTCGCGATTCTTGGTGCTGACCAAAAGGAGCGCGGCCTCTGGGGACGAGAATGGAAGTCCGCCGTACGAGATTTGAGACTTTGCGCATGCTCTTTAGAACTTTCTTCCAGATCTCGTGCTCGTAGTCGGACTCGTCGTTGGTGCTAAAACTCTCTAATAGCATGAATTGTACGTGATATTTGGCATAAATACCACTCATGATGTTTCAAAATTGCCCCAAATTTCACTCGCCTAATGGCTCGTGAAATTATGTAAAGCAATTTTGAAATATGACTCGTGGTATTTATGCCAAATATCATCACTACAAATCATGCTATTACCTATGCAAATACAACGAGGATTAAGTTAAGATTGGTATTGGATTTGTAATATTGTCCAAATTTTGTTTCCTTTTTGAAAAGAAAACTTACTGAGCTTGCATTGGATGAATCAGCTAATGGGTCGTTTGTCGCTGTGATTTGTAAACATGTCACGAGACTGATGCAATATGCTGTTCACACCTTCCAAAAAATAGCGGCTCATAGAAAAAAGACCCGAAATGACAAAACTCAGAGACAATGACAATCCTAACCACGAAGAAAATGCATTTTAACCTTCAGGTAAGGGAAAATGCAGCTAACCATGAACAGCACTGAAGGTCATGGCAACCGATGACAATAAACTAAAACAAAATATCAAAGCAAAAAGCAATGGTGACTGGAAGGCCGAGAGGACTCTGTGTGTATTTACAATATTTCGTTAGAGACGGCCTAGCTTATGGAGTAGTGCGAATGATTTGCCGTTATAATTTTTTGGTTTTGAAATTAAAGAAAGTCGCAGAGCTGTAGGAATAGAATTAAAAATACCCGCAGGTATAATTAGACAAGTAGCATTAACCTGATAAATGAGGTTATTTGCAATTGTTATATCCTTCGCCAATGTCTTTGCCCTAGAGTGTTTGCCGGTCCAAGGTTAATAAGATACACTGGCCCTCTCGAGCATTGCGTATGCGGAATCACGAGATGTGTGTTTGAGTTCTAATGAACGATATCCATGTCGTGAGGACGTTCATACTGCATGGCATGTTTATATTGGTCAGAAAAACTGACATTACGACTATAAATTTCGTATAGTTGTACAATTGGTGCCCACAAGCATACCTCAGTGCAAGCATAACTTAACACTTCTCCGGCGTTTGATGCAACATCGGCCAACTGATTAACTATTCTGACGGATCTCAAGCGAAAAGCATCAAAACAGAGGTTAGTTCTTTATTTCCTCGAAATATTTTAACGATGTCTTGTTTTTGAACGTCAGTTTCATCATTGAGCCTGGTTATTCTAAGCCAGAACGATAGCTTTCTTGCGAATCTTCAGACCCTCCTCCTTTTTGACGCCTTATCGTGTTTCCTGAACTAAGTTCGGGTTATAAGAGCTTCTTTTTTTGGAAATTCACGCCATAACAAATTCCATTCCAACAATCTTGTTTATACTCTGCAAAAAGGTACAGCATACATCATGAGTTGGCTGTGCCCAAGGGAAAGGATGAAATAATTCAGTCTAGGTCGAAGAGCTTTCACGCTTTAATCACTAAAGATCATTCTGTCTCATTTATGAGATGCTCTTCATTAAGCAGCGCGATCCTTGTCTCAACACGCAGACTGATTCCATTCGCGCAAAGCTCTTTGTTTAAGAACAGTCCATCATTTATTGTCTTTTTAGTATCTAAACATTTTCATCTTTCACTTTTTTCGCTTTTTTGAATTGATAATGAAGTTAGCATGAACGTCGAAACGTCGTCTTAAAATTTTTTTTAAGTATGCTTTTACGAAATGTTTTATTACAATTTTTTATCGTTAAAGATCATTCTATTTGGAAAGACAGAGCTTGTAATAGTTCAATCAGAAGCTCCAAATATACGCTAAACCACATTAAAACTGATGTTATCGCTAATTTGCGTCGAAAAGAAAACAATTTTCACTATACTTTTTTATCAGACAAAACGCAACCATTCGTAAACGTTGTTGATTTTGCAAAAAGACGTCTTCATTATTCACCGAAACTGGCAAGCGTGTCCAGAGCCTAAAATAGGTGCTTCATAGGGATTTCTAGAACAGAGAAAAACGCCTTGGAAATTAACCTTAAGTTGAAGGGAACTTGCCGAATGCAGGGACTTGCATTGTATATAAATATGTCAAGGCCGTATAAAAGGAGAACAAAATGGTCGTTAGTTCTTTCCTAACGGCTTAAATTTTAACCTTGTCGTCGTGTGCTAAACAACAACAAATTGTCTGAAAGGAAGGGCGCTTACCATTACTTTTCTTTTCCCTCAACAGTCTTCAATCAACAAGGCAGCAATTGTGCAAATCTGGAGCCTTGCTCGTAACCGAATCCTAAAATTCCTGACCCGATTTCACGAGGAAGGGTTTCTCACTGGAAACACTGGTCTCAGATTACTGCGATATGGAACTAAAGCACCGCATCATCTTGCGCCATAATTGGTCCAGTATCAGAGATAACCTGGAACCCAAGAATATATTGCCGAAATTGGTCACAGTTTTGGAAGAAACGGACTACGAGGAAATCGGCCGAGAAAAATATACAAGACAGGAAAGATGTGACAAGTTGTTAGATATCTTACTCAGAAGAGGAGAGAATGCCTTTAATGTATTCGTGAATGCTTTAGATAAAGAGGTGCCCTTTCTTGGATCGGAGTTAACTAAAGCAGGTAATAAAGGGGAACGTCATCAATCATCGGCTCTCAGGGATCAAAGTATCAATTAAGTGGCAAAAGGAAGAGCTGAGTTACCGCCCAAATGCAATCATATTAATTTTTTCAAATCAAATCAAGTGTCAGTTTTAACACTAATGCAGATCTGTTGACCAAAGGCACTTCCGATTAAAATTCCTTCCTGATTTTTGCGACCACTAACTTAATATTTTTTTTATTCCAAAAGAGCCAACATGAAGGCTAATTTTTTTACTAAATCCTTAACAAATATTTTCGGCTTTACAGTCATCTTCAGGCTTACGTAAAGTTATTTTATAACATTTTTCTACCCTCCAAAATGGGCAGGCTGCTCAATCCCCGTGGAAAGGCAACTTGGTGTTTTCCCGGAAGGGGAGGGAAGGAGAGGAGACAGTGATGAGTTTCCTAAAGTGAAGAATTTAACCAATTAGTCTTTTGAGAATTTGAGCAGAAAAGAAAAATGATTGCTGACTGTTGCCCCTGGGCCATTAAAAAGTCGATTTAAACAACTCCCCTATGCTCTGCAGAAAAGGAGGCTTGGTTTACAATAAACGATTTGAGCGTTGGATTTGCCAATTCAGCTTTTCCTTAATTCTATGTTCGTATATAAGCTGTTTGTCTCCTGCTTGATGGCGTTTATCGTTGTTTCTTTAACTGCCATTGCTAAGTACTGACTAAGTAATCATGTCGCTGTTGTTGTTGTTATCAACTTTAGTTTGAAATAATTCATTGGCGACAAAATAAGGAGAGTTACAATGTTTATCACTCACTCACCTCAGGCGAGGGTAAATTTAATGAAAACTAGTACTAAGTAGTTGTAACGTTCATTACATCACCGATGTTATAGAAATTGAGCTGTTAAAGACTCGTGAGTAATAATTTATAATCATCGTTGTACTGAAAGGTTAAGATTCTTAGCAAATGCAAGCTTACTTTTAACAATGTTTTCTTTTTAATAGATGAAAAAACCGTGGATGAACTCATGCATGCCAGAGAGAAGAGCGCGAAGCTCCGAGGAGAAATTCGTAAGTTAAAAGCAAAGTTGGAGGAAGAGAAACAAAATCACAAAAAGACTTTGCAGGAACTTGAAAAACGGAAAAGCCGTGATGAAAAGAAGAATGACACGAATGAAATAAAAATTACTGCTGGCGGATCGCAAAAGAAGGAAACCACCACTGAAAGTCTCGGTGAAAAAGAACAAGATGAAAGGAAACAGAAAAAAAAAGAGAGTGATTCTACGAGAAGAGAAAATCAAATTTTGCAAGAAGAAATTAAAGAAGCGAAAAACAGCAATAGAGACATAAGCGGAGGTTATCAACTAAAAAAACAAACACTACAGAGAGACGTGGAAGGAGATCCTCGAAGGAAAGACCGCGGAAACTTGCAATTGTTGTCTCGGAAGCTTAAGCCAGCGAAGGAGAAAGAAGAGATAGGACCAGTCCAAAGGGAGTTTACAGAACTAGATAACAAGGTTACAAAGCAAACGTCGGAGAAAATTTTGGCTTTTGAGAGGAAGAAGAAGAAGAAAAAGAGGAAGAAGAAGAAGTCGCAGAAAGAGAGAGGTAGTTGTGCAGAATTTGAAGCGAAAACAGAGCCGAAAATTGACTTCCTTCCGCAACTGGGTAAGTTGGATAATAACCATAAAATGAGTGAGAAGAAGAAACGCCATCTCGAGGCGAGTAATGCATAAAGATCAAAGTCTGACAGTCTAAAAGAAGAAGTAAGAAAATTGAAATTGAGATTGAAGGAAAGGCCAGGGCATACGTAAGTGCTTGGTGTGGTTGTTACCTCATGGTGGGGATTTTCTAAATCTCGAAAAAGGACCGTAAGCAAACACATGTACATTTTTTTTCTGAGCAAAGAAGTGTTTGGGCCTCTGCAAATGAAGAAAAGACGGGCGGTTCCGGAAAGGAGGGGGGAAGTGACTTACTTTTGAGAAGCCCATCCCAGTTTTTATACTTCATTACATATTTTATACAAATTCTCTTTGCCATTGTAGTAGTAGCGATTTAAATTTCTCCTATTTGTGATCGTTAGGCAGTCATTCACCCCTACTGCTCACAACCCAAAGCATTCTGTATTTATATGCCAGGATAAGTGCATTTATATGTTTGTTTGCATTTTCTTTGTCTGATTGAAACAGGAACGTATACCCATAGAGAAGATTTTGATAAGCACGGAGTTGTTTACGCCTTTGCAACAAATTTCGGGAGGAAGAATTCGTTGCGAACACTTATAACCGCGACCAGATCTTCGGATGAAAAAGGAGAGGCAACGGACATTCTAAGAAATCAAATTCAAAGCGGAATCGTCAGCGGAACCAAGGCCGAGAAAGAATCATGGTGGTGTGTGGCCCTAACAGAGAACTAT
>BLAZ01000169.1:2114565-2122065 GCA_014633955.1 Acropora tenuis | reverse complement strand
ATAGCGAAAACTGAGGAAGATGTCAACGACACTGCTAGCACATTACCTGAAAATGTAACTTCGTGTTTCTGCTATCACTTCTCGATTGGCTTGTAAAATGTTGAGTAACTATCCTGGAATTAAGCTGAACAGTTTGGAGATGGAAACAGCCGGAATATGAAAATTTGTAGGCAATGTCATTTGATGTCCAGGATCGGACGAGAGTGAAATGTACCAAATGAAAAATGTGTTCTAAGTATCCTGAAATTTCCGGAAATTAAATTCGAGTCAGTCGTCAAGCGTGCTGTTGTCGTCCACACAACTGCAAAACAGGTGATTTCACGTCATCGAAAGAACGACAAGGGCTATGAAATGTACAAATATGAAAAGTGCATGCGCAAAGTGTACAAACTGTTGTTTCCATAGTCAAATATGGAAATTTGTGTCGTGCTTAAGCTCACTGTTTTAATCTGCCAGCAGCATCTCAGTTTTTTGAGCAATCTTTCAGGAAATGCTTGCTTATATGACGTATTCCAATCAGACTCTCTTCTCTTCTTGAGAAATTTTTCACGATTCTTTTAATTGACATACCTAAAAGGGAGTTTTCACCTTCAGAGTCAACTCTGAAAAATAAGAGGAGGCTTACCTTCGCAAGTTGAAATTAATTTTAGAGAAGACAACCAAGAAACCAGGGAATCAAAATTTTCACCAGTCCCGAAATGTCATTGTCCCGTCCCTACTAGGTCTCCGCTCATGAATTGGCCGATCAGGTTATTTGTCTTTGTGGTCTCTTAAGATGGCACCCGACAGACCCAATATGCTGTTCAGTTTCCAACAAATGGTAGTTCATAAATACCACAACGAAATCCTAACCGCAAAGGAAGTGAAATGAACCTCTAACCTTACAGTGAATGGCAAGCAAGCTTCCCATGAAGAGCAATGAAGGTTGCTGTCGTTTTGTCATGGTAACCGATGACAATTTACTAAAATAAAATGACAAAACGGAGACTGCGGTGACAAACACTTGAAACAAACACATAGTTTGACGTTTTTTACTTGACGTTTCGTATACTTGCACTTACGTCTTCATAAGTGACTTACACATGTTAACTAAGATGATAACATATTTGTCTAGGGTTGGCTGTAAATCTCCAATGAATAGAGTTTCTTCAGTTGAATATATAGTGGACGCCCCTTTACCAATAAGTCGAGGTGTGACTAGTTGACCTGACATGATCCGCAAAATCCGATTTATGATATCTATTACTTCTTACTTGAAATGTTCCGTTTTCCCGTCGTACCACCTTCGTTTTGTTTTTCCTACGTAAAAATCATCACAATCCCAACCACTAGCTTTATACATAACGTTCGGACATTTGAACACGAGTCAGCCTGTCCTTGTATGGGAAGAAAAGACTTGATACGACGAGTGTTTTGGAAAATTGTCTCAAGGTCAACACACCCATATTAATTTACTTAAGCAAAGTTGATTCAGTGACGATAATAACAAAACCGGGGATCGACGATAACCACGGAAAGTTAGAGCACGGATAAGATGTATGTTGCATTCATATTTACGAGGAGTGGACGAATCGGCCATTTCAGTGTTAAAACGGGTGAAAGTTTTCTACCGATAAATTGATGTTGAGAAAACGTTATTTTGAAGTTTGTTAATGATATCAAAGAATGGAATTACATTAGTTATTATGACAACAGTTACTGTTCAACTGTTCGGATAGTCTAGGAAATTAAAAGCGGTGGTTCTACTGTAGAATAAGGTAAAAGAATAATCAGCGTATCGAAATCAGTTAGATGGGCGAGGGTCGATGTTTAGTACCCGTTTCTCTTCAAAATGGCACATGAAAATATTGGCTGAGACAGGGGCTAAGGAAATCTTTTTGTTACGATACCAATTATTTTGATCGTTGTATTCGCCATCAAATATAAAGTGGTTCTTCTTTGTTGCAAACTCAAGCAAAACCTTCAGGACTGAGAAAGGCATCGTTGGTAGATCAGAGAGGACATACATTTTGTCAAGACAGATTTGTACTGAGTTTTATCAAGTAAAACATTTGTAAACAATAAAAGTATGGAGTGCATCACTTCCTTGTCATAATGTTATATCTTAGCCCAATCAGAAAAGCTGAAAGAATCCTTGTCTGTGAAGCGCTTTGTGGAGACGGACTGCACTATATTTACAAGGTATGAACCCAGATCGATTATGGTTATGCATGTTCACAGAGGAAGTAAACAATAGGCGGGAAAGGGCAACCACAGTTATCTGAGTTATGAACCTTGGAGAAGCCGTAGAAAACAACTAGACTGCTGTAAGGATTATGTGTCATTTCCAGTATATCGTCATAGCCGCGGCCTAACTTCATCAGAGATGATAGTGTAAAGAAAAAGGAAAAAATAAGAGAGCTTTTTGTGTAATATTTCAAATTACACCACAACAATTAAACTGCCTTTGGCGTGGGTTCAAGAGTTTGACTCCTGTCAATAAGACACGCCTCTCTCAAGCATCCTATTTGCGGACTCGCGAGGCTTGTATTTACTAACGGATCGAGTTCCAACTCGTTCACTCCTTCTTCTTGCTATGTTTACTGGTAAGAGAAACTCATCATTACGCCAATCATATTCACGCAATTCATCGTTGTACAATTAGTGCCCACATTTATATAAAATCGTTCGCAGTTTGGGTTTCCTATACTCGTCGGCAGACAAGCTCAGTGCCGACATAACTAAACATTTCTGAGGCGTCCGACGCAACTGTCCGGCGAATATCAACTGGTGAGTAAGCTGTTCTTACAGACCTCAAGCGAGACTCATCAAATCTGAAGTAAGTGTCTTGTTTTATCGTAATTTGTAAATGATTCCTGGCTTTGAATCTGAAAGGCTGGCAGTTATTCCAGCACTGCATCATATTTCTAGTGCATTCTTAATATGTATGTATTATACTGACTGTAATATGAAGTTTTCGGACCCGCTTGACTCGATGTATTCCTGAAATATTTTATTAGAATCCAGCATGTTTCTCTGCATTCGATTAGAATATCCAAGCATTTTTCGAAGTAATCCAAACTCATACCCACGAATATCCGGTTAGACCTGTGGATTAATTCCCGATACTAGCCTTTTGTATTTAAATTCTGTTACTTGCGCATTTATAAAGAATCCGGGATACTTTACTCGAATACTTGCGAATTTAACAAGAATACAACGAGTTTGCACTCGAATATTTGCAATTTCTTGACGAATACGGCGAGTTAGAACTTGAATACGCGCGAGTTCATGACGAATACAATGAGTTTTACCGTAGTTTATCATGAGATGGAACGACCTACAACGACCTACAACCACCTCGAAAAATTCAACCCCCACCTACAACCACCTCGAAAAATTCAACCACCACCTACAACCACCTCAAAAAGATCCGCAACCACCCACAAACAATCGAATACCCTCTTAAACAAGCCATAAATATGGCAGGCCATATCATTCAAAAGTGGTACGAACAGACGACCAATGAAGACAACGATTGTTACGACTGAGTTGATCGATTGGTGGTTGAGAGCGCAGATCGTTGTGGTCGAGATTATCGACTGATAAATGAAAACGACCATCGCTATTATCCAAAAAGGATTGAATATTACAAACACGATCGCTTTCCTCGAGAAAAAAATTGGTAATGAACATAAGATGCAAAGGATTAAACATCAGCAGTGTCGCTCGTTGATCCAGAACGGCAACTAAAACGATTCAAATTATCGATAGGCAATGAGAATTGCAGAGGACTGGTTACTAATGGGGAAACCTCAGTCATACTAATATCAAGCGAAAAAAAATGATTTTTGAGTCACCTGGGGAAAAACGGGCGTCTAGCGGGAATTCGTGCGACAAACGGAAGGAGCTGAACAAAATAGTTTGGAGCATTTTAAAAGGTTTTTAAAGAACTTGGGTGACAATGATCTTTTGGGCCTTTAACAGTTTTTAACAGGAAGCATTTTTTTGTGTGTGAAATAATCAGTGTTTCTTTTACAACTCTTGATGATAATAATCGTCGGCCCATTGTCCACACCTGTGGACCAACAGCAGTCACCTTAAACTTATGATGTCAGTGTTATAATGAACTTGCAGAAGAGTTTGTGGCCCTTCTTAATGCCAAGGATTCCTGGTCATTTAATGTTGTTTAGTTCAGACTTCAGGGGTTGTTGCAACATGGAGTTGACAAGAAAGCTACCGATAAATCATGTTATTAATACGTTACATATATTTACTCAATACAAAAAGCAAACTATAGCTATTGTTTGCATAGATGTTTAAATTTTACCTACAAAACAAAGATATGTTAATCTAAGATAATGTCCCTAACATAGGGGAAGAAATGAATTATTTCAAATTTATTGTACTTGGCTATCATATATCGTTTTGTTAATGTTCTCAGTTGCAATAAAACCACATGTACCGTTAACACTGACCTGTTGCTTCTCATTGATCTTTCTCTTGTATGAACTCAGTATTTAGAGTATTAAAACAGGAACTCAAATTTGGGCCTTCTGATTTTGGAACTTTTACTTTACAAAGCCTTGGGGCAACAATACTTTAAGAAATCCCTGATTTTAAAAGATTAGTAGCTCTGCAGCTTATGGCATATGCAAATGTACTCAATTCAGTCATAACATCAGGTTTGAAAGGGTTGGGATTTCACAATCTGAATCAGACTAATTGCATTATGATTTCATGAACTCTCTCTATAATCTGTTTCATTAAGGCTAGTTTCCCATTGCACGGATAACATCACAAATTTTCATGTAGAGATCAACACCAGAGTTCCCTTGCCGTGTGGCAAACTACAAAAAATTTTCTGAAAGGCAGGGCGTTTATCATCACTTTTCTTTTTGTTTCGAAAGTCATCAATCAACAAGGCAACAATTGCGCAAATCTGGAGGGATGCCCTTAACTGAATCCTAAAACTCCTCCCAAGACATCTGAAGTAAGAGTTTGCCACTGGAAACACTGGTCTCAAATTACTGCGAAATGGAAGAGAAGCACCGCACTATCTTGCGCAGTCATAAGTCCACTCTCAAAAAGGACCTGGAACCCAATCGGATACTATCGGATTTGGTCGAAATTTTGAACGAAACAGACGAAGGGGAAATCAAGGCACAATCAACAAAGGAGAGAAGATGTGACAAGTTGTTAGAAATCTTACCCTCAAAAGGACCGAAAGCTTTTGAGGTATTCGTGGAGGCTTTAAAGAAACATGCGCTCCATCTTGCATTGCCTTTAATTGAAGCAGGTATTAAATAAGGAGGAGCCTAATCAATCATCGGCTCTCAGGGATCGAAGTATTAATTAAGTGGCATAAGGAAGAGTTGAGTTTCCACCCAAATGCAATTCTTGCTGAGTACCCCTTCATATAGACTTTATCAAATCAAGAGTCAGTTTTATTACCAAAGCAAATCTCCTGGGAATAAAATTGGTTGAGCCACGGCACTTCCGCCATGAATTTCCCCCTGAATTTTGCAACTATTAAGTTAATGACAGTCTATCCTCAAAAATGGAGAAACTGTTCAATCCACGGGGAAAGACAAATTGTTGTTTTCCCGGAAGGAAAAGGGAGGGGAGAGGAGGAGAGAGTGATGCATTTTAGTTGAGTAGCCCTTGGAGAATTTGAGCAAAAAATGTGACTGCTGCTGATTGTCACCATTCGATTTTTACGCTCTGCGGGAAAGGCGGCTTGGTTCACAATAAACGATTTGGGTTCTGGATTTGCAAATTTACTTCTTCCACAATACCACGCTCGTACATGAGCTTTCTGTGTTGATTGTTTTTGCTGTTTCTTTTACTGGCAATATTTTAAAGTACATCACATCATGTCGCTGTGATTGTTGTTGTCACCTTTAGTTGAACTCAAATAGCTCATCGACGACAAAATACGGAGAGTTACGGCAATGTCCATCACTCACTCACTCATCTCATGCGGGGGTAGATTTAGTGAAAAACTATAATTAGTTGCAAAGTTAAATCACTGATGCTATAAAATTAGCTGTTCAATGACTCATTATTAATAATATAGAATTGTTATTATACTCATATTTTAAGATTGCTGGAAAATGCAACCTTCCTTTCAACATTTTTCCCTAGAGCATAACGCTCGTTGTGAGGGCTTAAAACATGAGAGAGATTCTGCGAGGAAAGAAAATCAAACTTTGAAAAAAGAATGTCAAGAATTGAAAAAGAAAAGCGAAGATGATCAACGAGAAAACCAACCATTGCAGAAAGAACAAGAAGAAAAGATAATACAACTCCAAAAGAAGAATGAAGAACTAGAGGGCAAGGTTACCAACATAACGTCGGAGTTGAAAGAGCTACGCGACGAAATTAATCAGCCCTTCACACGACCACTTACTGGCGGACCTAACACTTACTTGCCAACTGCCTACGACTGTAAGGAGCCATTTTGTCTGTCTTTGGTTGCTAGGAGATGAGTACTACTGGGCTAATCCCCAAGCGAGAGAGGGAGTGGGGAGAAGGGAAGTGTGTTTTTTTCCTTCTTTCCCTTCGCCTCTTGGCTCTCTCAAGTTTAGCTCTCGCTCTCTTTCTCACCACCAAAACACCACCTTTCTTTTCTTTGAACCTACATATGTAATTAATAGGTGGTATTTCCTATTTAGCAGATGAGTCTTGCTCTCGTTACGTGGAGAAAGAAAGAAATGACAGGAGTCCTACAATAAGAGAAAAGCGTATTGCTAAGGAGTCCAGCATTCAAGAGGAGCTCAAAGAAGAGAAATCAAAGAATGCCAATCTACAGAAAGAAATAGACAGATTGAGAGCAACATCGAAGGAAATGCCAGGACGTAAGTGGTTTTTGCAGTTATCTCATTGTAGGCCTTGATTCAAAAATGTGGATTCTGTTTTGGATTTTTGGTATATATACAAAATACACCCACTACCTTCCATACAAAACGTTTGATCGCAAAAGTCAATATCTGGAATTCGGAGCGTCATCTACTTGCTGAAGTCTGCTCGTGAAAAAGAAGTGGGACTGTACCCAATTTAAGGCAACGGGGGATACAAATGTTATCCAATCGAGACCATTGGAGATGGGTCGTTAATAATTTTAGTTCACTAGGTAAGTGTAAGTGTCTTACGGACTGATACGTCAGTCCAAAGGCCCTTCCTTGAATCTTTTCGTAACAGATAGATCCAGTATACTCTAATCCACGATATTATTACAGCCCCCTTTATCATGCAGGAGAGTTTTTTCTTGGTTTCTTGCGTAGAGACGTCCGGTGATTGCACTAGACTCCTCTTGTAGCCTCTTGCAACCGGTGAGTCCTGTGGACTCCGATGGACGATATTTTCACACTCCCCTTGGGCATGCCTTGTCTCTCACGGATAGATTCACGTATGCTAACCTTCTATTTTCGCAGCCAGACAGCGCTTACGTAACCCAGTCGATCAGCCAATGTTCATTATATTCGACAGCCCTTAAACGAACAAAAATAATACACGTGG
>BLAZ01000169.1:2112526-2113691 GCA_014633955.1 Acropora tenuis | reverse complement strand
GTACCCCTTCATATAAATTTTATAACCCCTTCATATAAATTTTATAAATTTTATCAAATCAAGTGTCAGTTTTTTTTCCAAACCAAATATCCTGGGAATAGAATTGGTTGACCAACGGTACTTCTGCGATAAATTTCCCTCAGAATTTTGCAACTATTAAATTAATGACTTTCCATCCTCCAAAATGGAGAAACTGTTCTACCCACGGGGAAAGGCAAATTGGGGAAAGGGGAGAAGAGGAGAGAGTGATGAATTTCAGCTGAGTAGCCCTTGGAGAATTTGAGTAAAAAATCTGACTGCTGCTGAATGTCACCGTCGGTTCATGAAAAAGGTCGATTTGAGCTCCTCTCTTATGCTCTGCAGGAAAGGAGGCTTGGTCTACAATAAAAGATTTGGAAGTTGGATTTGCAAATTTGCCTTTTCCACAATACCAGGCTCGCACATAAGCTGTCTGCCTCCTGCTTGATAGTTTTTGCTGTTTCTTTCACTGGTAATATTAATATTTTAAAGTACATCACATCATGTCGCTGTGGTTGCTGTTGTCGCCTTTGGTTGAATTCAAATAACTCATTGGCGACAAAAATATCGAGAGTTATGTCCATCACTCACTCATCTCATGCGGGGGTAGATTTAGTGAAAACTATTATTAGTTTGTTATAGAAACAACATGATATTACGTAAATTCCAGAAACGTAGACTCGGAAAAATCCGAGCCCCTCACGGAACGTCGTGGGTTCATATCCCATGTGGAGCTCGGATTTTTCCGAGTCTACGTTACGTTTCTCCTACTAGAATTTACGTTATATCATGCTATTATTAGTTGTAAAGTTATATCATCAATGTTATAAAACTAGCTGTTCAATGACTCATTATTCATAAAGAAATGAAAGAATTGAAAAAGAATAGCGAAGATTATCAACGAAAAAACCAAGCACTGCAGGAGGAACTCCAAAGGAAGAATGAAGAACCAGAGGACAAGGTTACCATCAGAACGTCAGAGTTGAAAGAACTACTCACCCAAATTATCCAACAACACACAGGTGAATAATTGTTTAGGCATATTTCTTACACGACGACTAACTAGCGGACCAAAAACTAACCTGCCAACTGCCTACGACTTTGAGGAGCCCTTTTGTCTATCTTTAGTTGCTAGGAGATGATTACC
>BLAZ01000169.1:2105026-2107526 GCA_014633955.1 Acropora tenuis | reverse complement strand
TGCAGCTAAACTCAAAGCATGAGAAGATAAACGAATTGTGGAACTACTACGTTTTCCATGTTCTGGTTGAGCAAAGATTGAGGCCAGCTCAGACAAAGAGGATAGAAATGGGATCTGGATCTACCGGCTCTCATGACATCTCCACAGCCTGGTTGCTGTTCCAAAACAAAGAAACGACCAATGTGTTTTATGCAAATTATAAGGCAATTCTTAAAATGCAGAAACTAATTTTCTTATCATTGCCAATTTAAATCCCAAAGCCCCAGATAAATCTCAAAACAAAGTGCAGGTTCTCTTATGACGTATTACCAACAGCTACGAAAGCACACCCCACCTTTGAGCTCATCAGATAAACTTTTGCGAGGATCATTCCTGACAGTTCTCTTTCAAATCAGATTTCTTTCCATCAACAGTGAATTTTTTTTTTTCAAGAGAGGAATGCAAATGATGTGCCTCTTCATTCATTGACTGATCTCAGCTGACTGGACTTGTTCAGACACGTGTGAGCCATCACAAAACGGAGGTGAACTTGTTTGTTTGCATCCACAAAGGAACACTTCTGAACTGGTTTCTTCAGCAATGAAACGAACCGGATGAATTGTTGTCGTCTTGTGACGTCCATCACAGAAAGGCTGAAAAAAAATTATAACATTAATGATAATAATAATAATGATAATAACAATAAATGTATATTGAAACTAAATAGAAAGAATAGGGGTTAACATAAGGGTGGAGCACTTGCAGACAGCAACACTACATGGAACTGCTCAAATACTCAGGATTGACAGTGTCAACTTAATTCACAGATTGTGAACAGCTGGCATCTTTGTTCCATCACCAGCTCTATGCTGTGTGACAACAATAACAGCAATAATTATAACAAAAAGTTAAGTGAAATATACTTCAGTTTACACAGCCACCATCACGTTGGTGTGCATCAAGCAAAATTAATGAGGGGGAAGGTGTTTTCACTTTCTCCTTCCTCCTTTTTCATCAGCTCTGATGAAAACAACATGCCAGCAAAAAGTTCTAGGAAGAGGGTAGAAAATAAAAGAAGCCTAAATTTCAGCCACCTCCTACCCTTGTTAAATAATTCTGGGAGGGAGGGAGGGAGGGTAACACCTCCCTCCTCGAGTGATTTAGTGAGTGCAGGGAGCAGCTGAAATTCAGGCTAGTTCAAAAACCGCATGATGTCAATTCATTAACGTTTTTAGAGCTGTTAATCCTTGAGATTTAAAAATGATCATATAAATAACAATCAATAGTTTCTGGAGAGAAACTCCCAGATGAAAACATACATTATGCATGGTCTAATCAAGCTAGTTTATCTCACCTGCTTCTTGCTTAGTCCACACTTGCACCAAGCATATTTCTTCCCCTCCACAAGCTCGACTTGAAACGGAAACTTGGCAGCTATCACACAAACATCGGAGAAGCAAAGGGCCTAAACAACATGGTAATGCATGAATTGTGTACATTATGTGAGTCCTCACACATATAGAAAGGTCTTGAAATTTCAGAAACAGTAGTAGATTGCATAACGGTGACAACTAAGGTAATTTTTTCCTCAGGATATTCAAGTGGGAATGATAATTGAGCTATCAAGAGAAAACTGATTGGGGATCTTGACTTGACAAAAGTTGTGCAAAGTAATAACTTGACGATGAGACAATTTCCAACCCTGAGGCTGGTGCAAGTGGTCAAATCCCTAACCTTCCTTATGATTTGTTTTAATGGTATGACTCGCCTAAGATTACCCTTTGATACCTGCGGGCATGCAAAATTTTTCAGTTGTGTTCTGAAAACAATAGAAATGAAATGTAAAACTATGACATCTTAAATGCAAACTGGAATCATTGAAAACAATGCTATTAAAGCAACAGCTTCACTGAAAATCAGTTCATTCTTCCCTTATTCAGCTTCATATATCACATCACAAAGCAAAGGCAACTGAGAACTATTGCAGTCACTGAGTTATTACATATTGCTTTGTAAAACTCATTCCCAGTCTTTTAATACTTGACTAGCAACTAGTTCTCGAGGTTCTCTGCATTTTCCTCAATGGCAGCCATGTCAAATTTCCCACCATGGGTCCCCTGCAGCATTGTGCAGTTATCAAACTCCCATCCCAGCAAGGACCAATTATATGCTTTATACCACTTCCCCATGGGTTGCCTGCCCCATGTCCCCTTTGGCTTAACATTCAGGTCCCACTTGTTCAAAGAAAGGATAGTGCTATCCATTGAAGAAATCTCTATCCACTGGTAACGCAATAATATTATTAAAAAATGTTGAACAAGGCTGAGCAAAACATTGTGATTTGTCATTGGCGAGCAGATCAATGATTTGCCAAAGCTGAGGGCAGAGGTAAATAATTATTGATCGTAGTTTCAATATTTACACATGAGCAGAATCCTATTTGCAGCAAAACAATTATTCATAAGCAGTTATTAGCAGGTCACATGGTGAGCTCTTGCCCAATGAAAAGGAAGGAAAAAAC
>BLAZ01000169.1:2058016-2065768 GCA_014633955.1 Acropora tenuis | reverse complement strand
GTTTCCTACCTGGGGGGAGACTTCGACGCTGTGGCAAAGTTGAGTGGTCTTGTGAATGCCTCTAAAAACTGCGAGCAGTTTATCAAGTACGAGTGTTACGGTTCTATGCTTTTCAGGTCTAACTCATTTGGCTGGTGGGTGTCACGTAACTTTGAGAAGATGACATACTGGGGCGGAGCCACGCCAGCAGATTCCCTCAAGTGCGCATGCGGAGTAACCTCGCCCAATTCATGTGCAGGAAACAAGTCATGTAACTGCGATAATAATGACAGCGTATGGCGCAAGGACGAAGGTTTGCTCAAAGAAAAGTCTGATCTTCCAGTGTTACAGTTGAGGTTTGGAGATACTGGACACAAGAGTGAAAAAGGATACTAAACTCTGGGAAAACTCCGATGTTACGGAAAAGAGTGAAGAGAATGGAAAAACTATAGAACCGTTCAATGTTTAGTTAGCGCGGAAGCTCTTTTGTAACAGTGGGCAATGGTTCATGAAAAAGAAACGATGAACTTCCAAATTTTTTCGTTGTCGCTCGATTTTTAGATAATTTTTAATTAGGTTACATTGCCTCGGAAAATTGATCTTTTCCGCTACACAACTATGGCCCAAAGAGACTCGTTATTAGAATGAGGCAAGTAACTTTTTTAAAAAGTGCTCCGTCTGGGCCTTTTCGAAGATGAAGGTTAGAACTGATCAATTTTCCTTTACACTCACACACGAATCCTGTGAAAATGAAAAAGCCAAGACAAAATCATAAAGCTGTACAAGTAGTCGCATACCGTTCAATTTGCAATAAAATGAGGCCAACGATTCAAGTGCACAGATTTTCACTTTGGAATGTTCCGCAGGATAATAAAAAGTGAGAATATTTTTCACCCCGTCAAAACTAATTGTTGCAACAACCTCAGTCTTCACTGAAAGAAGGTCTTACTTTGATGATACCCAGGCAGGAACGGGTAATTGTCGGTCCTGTTGGACCATCTGTGGCAGCTCTCCGTCAACTGGTGCAGAAATGAGAAACTGTGGAGATCGCCAGCTCCTGATACTTAGCTCCCCTTTTTACCTATCATCAGTTTCCAATGCGCTTAAAAAATTAAGTTTTTACATAGCTGATGCTCATTTTAAACGGCTTAGAAAGACTATAATTCTTTCATGTGCATGTTATTGCGTAAGGCTCTCTCGTGAATGTTTACAACGGAGTGAGTCAGCGTATAAACTTCCCATTTTCACTTATAATAGCTTTTGCAACGAATCAACAGTGAAAACCGAACGAGAGTCAAAGGCTTCGAAAGACAAGGATCCTTTGAGCGAAATGTCCACTACAATTTTTAAAGCTCGGTAACGTGAGGAGTGGTTGCCCGATCTCCCGAGCCAATGCATGGCCCATGTATCAATCGTGCGAGTGTTCCCCATCGAATTGGAATAGACCATATTCGTATTCTCAGCATTGGACTGGAACTAGCTTGCAATGGAGGCTAATGCGGAGGAATACATTAAAAATTATTTGCATTTGAAAAGCTTTCCCCGCATTAGCCTCCATTGCATTGTTAACAACAAGAAGTAATACCATAGGGATGTATCATACTCCAGAAGGAACTGAGATTTAAAGTATTTGATTCTCATGCTAAAGACCTGTTTGGCAAGCCACACTCTCAAGTAACATGTGTATTGCAGGAACTGGAGACATTGAATGAACTAATCAATCATTTTCAAGCATTGTATGCAATTCCAAATGCATTATTTATGCATTATCCGAAATACGATACAACACATCCTTTTTCACAGTTCTATAATGCCCCAGTAAGTAATGATGCCACCACATGCAAAAGAAATCCTACAGTAAGTCATGAGATTAAACCAAATGCTGGTGTCTTGAAATCCTGTCGAGCAATATCATTTTACAGTATTTGTTTTTCATCATCAAAGCCTCTGGATACTGGGATTCACAGACTCTACATTCGATTGCAGAACATGGAAGCTCCTTCTTCAGAGATGAAGGAGCTGAACTCTGATAAAAACCTTACTGTGAATGATTTTCCACGCAAGCTTCAAAAAGTCATTATTAATTCGTGAGCCACTGACCTATCAAATGAATGTGTATGTCAGATCATTGCACGAGAGGCATTTTTCAGCACAAGGTTGAAAGAGAACGTGTACTGACATTTCGCAAATTAAAAAATTAATTTACTTTCTGTATCATTTTCGCTCACTATTACATATCTGCCTTAACAAGTGTCATTCAGCTTTATTTTCAATAAGGTTTTTGGGCCTAATTTTGTTAGGAACCTGCAATTAACGGCAAAAATCTTGGGACGCTCACTGTAAACATTGTATGGAGGTCCGAAACCAGTGGATGTTTTTCTTCTCTCATCTTCTCGTCGTTCGTTTTTGCCACCACGCGGCTAAATTTCCTGCGAGAAGAAGAAAGAAAACCATTTGGGACCAGGGTAAGCTTTTTTGGTTTTGAAAACATGTTATCAGGTCAGCTTTTCATAGTTAGGGTATCTGGGAAGTCATGATGGCTTAGTGGTTATCAAACGAGTGTCTCAACTTTGCCACGATTGTTTAAAGTTAGATAACAGAGTGAAAGCGGATTCCTGCACCCCACTAAAGCAAACCCTAAACCCCAACCCTTGGTCACTGAATTGGCAGATTCTTCCTATGTTAACTTAAAAATCAAAAGCAAAATTTACACCGTGACAAATGCCCTTCACTTCAGCTTCAGCAGTTGTTTAGACAGGTTAGCATTTCCCGTCAATGAAGTGAGATAGTTAAGAGGGCATATTACATTACCATCATCTGACTTGCTCGAAAAGTTATCACAACTAAAATATTTAAAAATTATAAATAAATTATGAATTGTGAATAAAAACCAAGACGAAGTCGAGGTTGTTATTCTCCGAATCTGAGGTGAATAACTTTATTGGCGTAATTACATTGGTGATTAAGTAAGCCATGATCATCGCAGTTTAGAACAGTTTGCGAACAGAAGCCTGAAAAAATCAGGACTTCAACGGGGTTTGAACCCGTGATCTCGCTATACCGGTACGACGCTCTAACCAACTGAGCTATGAAGCCACAGACAATTGGAGGTGGTCATTTGTGAGTTCTAATGAGCCCGTGAAGAATGGATGTGAAGTGATATATCACGTTAGAACTCACAAATGACCAGCTCCAAACGTCTGTGGCTTCATAGCTCAGTTGGTTAGAGCGTCGCACCGGTATCGCGAGATCACGGGTTCAGACCCCGTTGAAGTTCTGACTTTTTCAGGCTTCTGTTTGCAATTGCTTAAATTGCGTTCAAAACTGCGTTGATCATGGCTTACTTGATTTCAAATAATTTCTTTAAAGCAATTAATCTCTTCGTCTTTCACCTCGACAAAACGGCTCGCGGCCATTTTGAAAAACCGCTTAGGTGATTATCGCGTTATACTCACTTCAACTTCAACCAATCAGCAAAGGGAATTTTCAAGAATCACCTATGTATTTACACTAAAAATGGATATTGACACTTGTTCGGTGTATGCACACAATACCATTATCATTTACCCATTATTCTGGAAACCCAGTGGACGCCTACGAGGCGTCCTGTTACTATTATATATTACTATTAGTAGAAGTAGTATTAGTATTATTGTTTTTTTTTTTTCTAGAGATTAGGCTGAGACAGTGAGTCTGGTTCTGATCTGTGCATGAATGTAAACTACGCACTTCATCAGCTTAATTCTGCAACTAATTGCGTGAATTTGCCCACAGACTACAGTTTCACATAAATATTTTAGTATTCCTAATATAAAATAAGAAGAAACATTAATTAACTGGTTAAATTATTCATTGACTTTTAGCCGTTAACAGTTTGTAAGTGAAACTTTAAGAGAACTTATATTTGGTTACTCCGCAGAATATGCTTTTATTTCAATTGAAAATTCTTTTTTTTTTCGTAACACGAATGAAATAACTAAACTGAAAACAATGTAACAGTTTTATTTCTTTTTCCGCAAACACGAAACAATCAAGAAATACTGAGCCGATATCACATAGCATGTAAAATGTCCCAACACTGAGATTGTGACAATGCTAACTGGTATGAGATTAGTCCTTTAAAGTGACTCGGGTCTTATACACCACACCACACACTTTTTGTTTTGTCAACATTTTCACTATTTGTAATGAAGTTCAAATTCTAGCGTGCCATAATCCATCCAAACAACTTAAAACAAGTTTTATACAGCAAGATATAAGACCTTTTTTCATTAATTATTAACAATCGCAGTGTTTAAATGGTTCCTCTCGGTAATTGCATGCCACACTCGTTCTACCGGGAACCTTTCTGTTATTTTGCCGTCAAGGGAAGCTAATTGAAGATGTTTGCTTCAATGTTGTTTTTTTTCTTTCTGACCAGAATTGTATTTGCATCAACGAGTCAAGATTTTTGTGGGAGAGTTTTCAAGACCCACGTTGGTAAGTTTCAAATTGAAGAATTTTCATCTGTTTGCTAACCTGCTCAAGGTAGAATCGGCCGCTGGAACCTGCCAAATCTCGTTCAACTCTCTAACTTTTTCTACCTTTAAGAGGTGTTTTGGCAGAAATTATAGATCGGAACGGAAGTTATTTTGGAAGGGTCAATAACAACTTCTTGATAAGTTTTATTAATAGAGTTGTTCTAGAGGCTTTTAGAACTTTCGTTACCGACTCGCAAAATTATTTTGACAATGGAATATCAGTGAAAAAATGGCGCTGTTAGCGCAACCAACATGTTCCAGTCACTGATTGATTGGCTGCTACCCTCTGTAAACTGCATTTTTAACCTTCATTTATTCGTTCTTCGTTGGCTATTCGTGAAATGTAGATGTCATTAAAAAAAAAAAAGAAAGAAAGAGCAAAGCTAAGAATTTTCTCAAACCTTTAAAAGTCACTGTTCCAGTAAGAAAGAGCCCTCTAATACTTAAAGCTATTCAGTTTTTCATGTTACAAATAGTGTCAACAAATATTTTGTATAACTGACGTTTTGCCATGATCGCCTACCGATAAAGTTCCCTATGGCTCTTTAAAAGCGAATAAATCACTGTAGATAATTAACATTTTCTTTTCCAATAACTTCGACCAAATTTCATACAGAACTTTCTTGATAGTTGTAGTTAAGCTGAAACCGTGAAACCCTTTCTGTTGTGCCTTGGCCTGTTGCCAAGCAACTTGGAATGATCGAAAGTGACGAAACCATTTCGCATGCTACGTTTTATTTTTCAACAACGAAAATCGTAATGAAAAACAGTTCATATCCCCATCACGGCAAATTTGAGACAATAATGTTAAAATGAGCCTGCTAAATCCTGACCGTGACCTCTTCAAGACTTCTAGATCTCATAGGACACCATTTTGATCTATTTTGACCTTTCATATAATCATTTCGTTCACCTGTTATAATATCAATAGTAACAATACATTGAATTATTACATCCGATGAGCGATGAACTTGGCAATTTTTTCACATAGATTAAAAGTACGCTTTCACTAAATTAAAAAGAAAAAATGTTCTCCACTGAATAAAATTGTTTTTATTCAGTAGCATTTATTTGTTCGGGGGAACGTCTGGTCAGAGAACTAAGCCGAAGATTTTTGTTATTCGGACTACCTCGTCCATTCCTTAATGGTAATCGGACGCTCATGTCACCTCATGCATGATGTACACGTGTTATTGAGAGTGGACAGGTTATCGTTCAACACACAAAAGAAAACAAAGGGTCAATAACCAATCAGGAAAGGGCATGATAGGTGACCCCGACATTTTTCGCTGTAGCAACAGAGAAAGATCGAAATTGATCAATTTTCTATGCATGAAAAATTCACACTAATTCAAAAGCATGACCTTGACGCTTCTTATTTTACTTCCTGGGCTCTCGAAATTATGTTCAAATTCAAAATATACAAATCGGTTTGTCAGAATTTTTTCTTGCAGTGAACAATGCAGCTGTAGCAAACTTGTTTTTTACACATGAGCGACTATTCTAAGAAAAAAAACAGTTTGTGCCTGTGCTGGGAAGCACATTCAGGTTAAAGGAACAATCTTACCTTTTCGACTCTTGGTGCTAGTTTTTTTCAATTCCGAAAGAACTGCGAAAGAATTAACCTAAAATACATGCGAGCGTTCTTTCTTCGGATGTCCCCCCCGCGTATGTTTTGCTCTCCCGTGAATTTTTCGCTATCAATTCAGCCTCAACGCAACTTGTTGTCAGACACCAACCGCGCCTGATAGGAAGGCAAACTGAACTTAGTAGAATCATGATCAATGCTTCGTACAACTTGCAGGCACGAACTAACCCCTCGGGTATTTTGGTTATTGTTCCAGGCCATGCCTTAGTCGGACATAACATGAGCTCTGTTCTTGTTGGCGACGAGTTCGAATGTCAGCTGAAATGCATAAATACTCAGCCTTGCAAGTCATTCAATGTTCTCTTCTCGAGTAGTCAAGCCAACAAACGCGTCTGTGAGCTGAACAACCAAACAAGAGAAATGAAGCCGAGTGATTTTAAAGCGAGGAAAGGAGCAAACTACTACGGTTCGGTAAAGGTCAGTACACAGTTTATATTACTGATTTTGTTAATGATTTTTCTTTAGCTTAAAAACTGGATAGTTGTCCAATACTCCGACATAATGAGACTCTTCTCAGATTGTGTATGTTTATGGTCGTCTAAATGTTTCAATATTCGCTAATTATATTCCAGCCTGTTTTTCCGTATTCAATTTGAATATCCTAGCATTTTTCGAAGTATTCGAAACTCATTCCCACGAATATTCCCTAAGACTTGTGTATTAATTCCGGATACTAGCCTTTCTGGAATCGAAGATGTTTGAGTTTAATTCATAACAGAAGATTGTACAGATGCGATTTCTTAGGCACCACCATATACAAGGGCCAAAGCCGGATTCAGCAATGAGTCAGTTCTCCATATGTTGACACACTTCAAACTAACAAAGACATTCCAGTACACGTTCTTTCCAACGTGTCACCCACCGGCAGCAAAGAAAAGCTTTGTCAAAGGCGAAGCTCTAAGACTCCTTAGAATAAAGTCTTCAAACAAAACATTTCAAGGAAACATTACCACATTTAAAAAACACCTTATGGAGAGAGGCTATCCGCGAAACTCTTTTAACAGCACAATCTCAGAAGTGAAATTTCAAGAAAGGACAAAAGCCCTCCTCCGATGAAACAAAACAGTGAAACGAATCTTGCCCTACGTAACACACTGATACCATCCAGCAGTTTCAAATCTCAAAGAAATCTTACCGAGGAACTGGTACCTAATACAGCAACAATCATTACTAAACCAAATTTTCAAGCAGCCGGCCATGATATCATTAAAAAAGGGCCTTTACTCAAAGACATTCTTGTAAGAGCAAAATTATAGCAAGGGCGAGAAAACCAACCACGTATTCCGGAGTCGTGTAGGCTTTTCAACTCATGTTAACACAATTGCAACAGTGAATAAGTTTTAGCAATAGCGAATGGCTTTTGACGATAGCGGATGAGTTTTTGCGACAGCGAATAAGCATTTTTGGACGATCATAGGATGTCGTCACAAACTATCTCCCTGTATAAAGTTTATCATAACCAGCTACAGAACCAAATCCGCGAACGGTCATCAATCAAATTCTTATGTTTGAGAGAACGTCTCGTAGTATATCGCCAAATGTATGCGCAACTACGTATACCAACCGTCGGTAACTAATTAACCTCCATCCATGATTATGCAGGAA
>BLAZ01000169.1:2043479-2052909 GCA_014633955.1 Acropora tenuis | reverse complement strand
ACTCATGACCTCCCGCATGCATCTCGATGCTCAATCAACTAAGCCACCGCGGGTGCGCGATTTATTCATGATGGAGCTTTTACACCCGACACTGCCAACCGACGAGGTGGCAAAATCGATTTATGATGACACCGATATGAAAGATAAATGCATGACACTACGCGACTGCCCCCTTACACTTGTCATCAATTTGTAGTAAGACGACACTCTTTTTTCTCGATAATAATAAGAGGATAACCATTATCCTCTCTTGGTTCGATATTGTAAAACGTTTAACTGTGAAAGTCAATTTGGACTATTTTGCCTGCATGCGGTCTGCCCCAAAAACCCTTCGTCCTACTCACTTTGATCAGGCAGTTGCTTTGTCTTTTAGATTATCAGTTTTAGTCGTACCTCGATGGAATATGATCGTCCGGGTGACAGAAACGAGTCCTGAGAAGGACATTTTGTAGTGACTGACGTTTCAATATCGTCCGGCGTCGGTAGTCCGGCGCTACAAACATGCAGTCCTTCTCAGAAGTCCTTTCAACTGGAAGATCAAAATGATTCCATGGAGGTACGAAACCCCTGAGTTCAAACCATTTTGCAGTCGCAATTTTTCTTACTTTGACAATGAAAAACAGTAGTTTTGAACGCTTTGCACCTGCTTCTCAATTTTTCTGCCGTTCTTGTCTTATCACAATCTGTTGTAGCGTGCTTCTTTCCTTGGGCGGGCGCCAGAAGGCAAAATGAAAATGCAACCGGTAAATGAAAACACAAACACACACAAACCCCTTAATTCCAACGAACTAGCAACCCACGATATAAACGTTAATGATAATAAGCAATTTATTTTAAAATGTACAAAATCACAAGAGAAGTTGAGTAATACGAAATACTATTTTTTTTTAACTACACAGATAAAGTAATGCCCTTAAGCTATTCCCATCTTTAAATGTTATAAGCAGTGTAAAACTTATTTTCACACTAAACAAATTAATAAAATATAACTAATACTTCAGTTCTTGTCCTTTCCCTATAAAACAACAAACCAATAAATTACCAGTGGCTATTCCCCACGACAACTTGTCCAACAAACCAATTCACGTGTTCCACCGACCCGGTTACTCCCGTTCTCCCATAAGATTTCCGTGACAGTCAAATGATATGAACAAGTGTTGTCTTAATAAGCAAAAACCAAATGAAATGGATCATTGCATTTTAACAAACTGGTGAAGGTACCCGGTTAAGATATGGCCACTAAGGAGACGTATTATTGTCTATGTTTACTTGCAGATTGCTTTCTCGTGGCCTTGTTAATAACCTACAACGGTTTAAAATTTCGAACCCCTTAACGACATGCAGGTGTTCAACACGTATCTCAGACTCCTAGCTGTCCCTATCACCCAAGCCGTTTTACTATTATTAGCCGTATTACTATTATTACAACTATTATTATCATTATAGGGAAGTTTGCAAGAGTTTATGTTACGACAGTGATTCAGCTTCTGATCAGTTTGTGGAAGGGAACTAAGCACTTCATCGACTTCTTCAAATAATCTGCTCTTTGAGTGACGTCTTACATAAATATTTTAGCGTTTATGATATAGCACGAGAGGAGACATCAATTAACTGCTAAAATTATTCATTGACTTTTAGCCGTTAACATTTTGTAAATTAAATTTTAAGGGAACTTATATTTGTTTATTCTGCAGAATATGCTTTCTCACAAATTTACGCGAACGAAATAAATTAAAAACAATCTGATTTATTTCTTTTTCAGCAAACACGAAACGATTAAGAAATACTTACTGAGCCCATATCATGAAGCATATAAAATCCCCCAACAATAAGATTGTGTCAATGCTAACTGGTACGAGATTACTCTTTGAAGGGTATAAACTTGGGTCTTTTATACAGCAGTGCGCCTTTTATGCCAAAGTCTTCACTGTTTGTAATGAAAGCGAAATTTTAGCGTGCCATAATGCGTCGAAACTTAAAATAAGTTTCCACAGCAAAATATATTAAGACATTTTTCATTAATTATTAACAATCGCAGCGTTTAAGTGGTTCATCTCGGTAATTGCTAGGACACAATCGTTAACGTTCTATCAAGAACCTTTCTGTTCTTTTGTCCGGCCAAGAAAAGCTGGATGAAGATGTTTGCCTCAATGTTGTTTTGTTTTTATCTGGCTATTCTGACCAGAATTGTTTTTGCATCTATGAGTCAAGATTTTTGTGGAAGAGTTTTCGAGACCCGAGTGGGTAAGTTTCAAACTGTTTTCATTTGTTTGCTAACCTTCTCGAGGTAGAATCGGTCCCTGGAACTTCTAACGCTTTCTTGAAGTAAGAAAATCGCCTAATTTTGTTGCTAAGTCTGGTTCAACTCTCTCACGTTTTCTACCATTGAAGTGTGTTTTAGCAGAAATTATAGATCGGAACGAAACGTATTTATTAGCAGAGTTGTCGGCTTGAAGTTTTAAGATGTTTGGTTACTCACAAATGTATTTCGACAATGGAATATAACATTAAAAAAAGACATTGTGAAAGTATCCAACATGCCTGTCACTGAATCATTGGTCGCTATACGCTCTCGGCTATCTGCATTCAGTTTAATCCTCATTCATTCTACTTTGGCTTTTGATTAAAAGTTATTAAAAAAAGAAAGAGCAGAGCTAAGAATGTTCCTAAAACTCTCAAAGGCATCGTTCCAGCGAGAAAGTGTTCTCATTTGAAACTATTCTTTCACGTTACAAATAGTGTGAAGAAGGATTTTGGAGTGACTCGCGTCTCTTTGCCATCGTCGTTGCCTATCCATAAAGTTCTTTACGGCTGTTTAAAAGGGAATCGTTAACTCTAAAGACTTAACATTTTATTCCTATGTAGCTTCTAAAATATTTCATACAGGAACGTTTTGATAGTTGTGGTTTAGCTGAAACCGTGGAAAGGTACCCCTTAATTTCTGTTGTCCCTTGGTCTGTTTGTTGCAAGCAACCTTCGAAAGATCGAAAGCCGCTATATACAGCGAAACCATTTTCATTTTGCGTGCTAAGCTTTATTTTGAAACAGCGAAAATCGTAATAAAAAAGTTTTCATATCCCCGCAATAGCAAATCTCAGAATGAAGTGAAAGTGTGCTAGCTAATTCATGAAGAAATGATTCGCGATTGCAATTCAAACGAAATCGCAGCCTCTTCAGAACTTCTCCTAGTATACCGATTTAATCTATTTTGGCCGTTTATTCAATTACTTCGCTCACCTGTTTAAATATTCACAATACATTGAATTATTAAATTGGATGAGCGATGAACTTGGGCAATCTCGTCACATAGATTAAAACTTGGCTTTGCTTTCGCATAAATTAAGAAAAAAAAGAATCTCCAGTAAACAAAATTGGCCTTCATTTGTTCGGGGGAACGTATGGTCAGAGAGCTATGTCACTTCATGGATGATGTGTTATGAAGAGTGGATTCTCGAAAGTCCCGAGAACTTTTCACGTCAGAAAAGCCAGTTGTCCAACTGCAATCCTCTCGTTTTGAAAGCTGATCTCTTAACATGTTTTTATAGTAAGAAAAACGGTGTGGATTGCGAAGTTTGTTGGCTTAGAACCTCGGTGTTTGAAAGATATAAAGGGGATTGTGGCACCCGAAATGGGCCCGAAAAGTTCCGGGACTTTTGAGAATCACTTTACACTCTTAAACCAGCAATATGAGGGTTTATAAATGCAAAGAAAATGTCAATAACCAATCAGGAAAGGGCATGTCACAGGTGACCCTGACAGTATCGTCAATTTAAAGACCAGTATAGCTACTGAGAAGTAATATATCAATTTTCGATGCATGAAAAATTCACTAATTCAAAAACATTACCTTGAGGCTCCTCCTTATTTTATTGTCAGTGCCCTCGAAATCATGTTCAAATTCAAAACATAGAAATCGGTTTATATAGAAATCGGTTTAAATAGCTAGATCGGGAGCTTTGAGCGTGCATGAATTGTCGCGTTTCGCAAACGGCCATATTTGATTCATTCTATTAAAATGCCGGTTTTTGGTTAAAAGTTTGCAAATTTCAAATCTGAGAACTATAACATGCATAATTAAAAAAGTCTATGGTAGAAAACATTTGCATATCAGGCCACAAATTTAGTTTCTGAAACAGAGCATTTGCCCTCTACTTTCGTCCCCACCGCCAGGGATTTGACAGCTTAAGTGCCCCCACCCCCGAGAATTTGCCATCCATAAGGAAAAAAAAGACAAACTCCCGAGGGTTAGCCAAGGGTGGGGCTGAGCGCAGCTGGAATTGACTGATGTATTAGCAAATCCAGGCTAAAGGAACAATCTTTCCTTTCAACTCTTGGTCTAAACTCAGACCAGAAAGAATTAGCTTGAAACACATGGGTGCGTCCCATGGCGCATTGATATGTTGCTTATCTTCCAGGCCATGCCTTAGTTGGACATAACATGACTTCTATTCTTGTTGGCGACGAGTTCGAATGCCAGCTGAAATGCATTCAAACTCAGTTTTGCAAGTCATTCAATGTACACTTCGCGAGTAGTCAAGCAAACAAACGCGTCTGTGATCTGAACAACCAAACACGAGAAGTAAAGCCGAGTGATTTTAAAGCGTGGAAAGGATCAAATTACTACGACCCGGTTCAGGTCAGCAGACAGTATATCTTACTTTGTTAATGATTGTTCTCCAGACTAAAACCTGTATGGTTGTCCAATACTCCAACGGGAGCGAAAATTCACTTAAAAATAAACATGTGTTGGAAAAGCACACAAAAAGACCGGTAGGAACTCCATTAAGCAAACAGGGAGGTCATTGTAAAAGCTTCACATCAACCGTCGTTTGGCAGACTACGTCAATAAAATACACCAAAGTGCGTGCTGCACGTGCAGCACGATTATTTTTCACGTTGCCGTTGCCGTCGTCGTTAATTGTAAACCCCCTCATGATAAATAAAAGGGAGGGGGAGGGTAACTCGCAGTAAAATCGTTCCACAGAGAACTGCTTTGCATTAGGCAGGGCAGAATCCATTTTCAACAGTGGTGAATTTAACTGATGTTGTGCATTGTCATCCGGACGTTTTCACCACCTCTAATTATCAAGTCCGAATTGACCATGAACTTGAAGCCAGGCCTGTCACAGATTTTCAAGCCAAGATGACACCCTTACAGTGCAATGCTCCTTACCGTGACCACCCAACAAACTTTCACGTTTGACAACTAAAAGTCTAAATACGTCAACTCAACAACCCATGCAATGGTTTTCAAATTACAACAGTGCAAACTTTGCAAGTAGGCGTGACTGTCAATCAAATTCTCACACCCTGTTTGGCGGAGAATTTCTGGCCACGATAAGGCACGTCGCACTGTAAATAGTGAAACTTTTGAACGCGTTTTGTTGTATTTCTTTTAACTGGCCGGGTATACGGTCAAACCTTCTTTTCAGGTTTCTTAAGATATAATTAGGGCCTTCCATCCTTAGAACTATCGTTCAATGAAACTTTCAGAATCCGTGATCTAAGGGCAAAAGAATATGAAATGTTCTTCAAGTAAGGAAAAACAAAGCGCTAGAAATGCACACACAAAAGTGATAATGTTATGTTTATGCTCTAGGTGTCGTGCGTTGATGTTTCTCATGAATACAGAGGAAAACAAAGTCAGCGTAAGTCTTTTGGGGGGGAATAAAGTATTAGTTAATTAATTGCATTCACTCTACAGTATGACGAAGACGAATTCCTTTAAAATTCCTTTAACAATTATGTCACTAAAAGGAAAAAAAGACAGTCACTTAGCTAACTGCTGTATCTCTTCCACCTAGTCCAAACAGTTGTTTATAGCTACTAGCGACTTCGGCGCAAAAAAGACACCCACCAGACAAAGATCAAATTCCCCACCCCGGGGAGGCCTTACCAGTCAAATTCCCCACTCCCCGGGTACAGAAAGTAGTCAAATGGCTGAGGTTACCGGGGTGGGGGAATGTTGAAGTTTCGATTTGATCGGCGTATAATTTCAAAACGCACCACACTAAAAGAAACAGTGGAGATCATGCGAAGAAAAAAAAAACTATTTATAAGAAATTTCTAATCATACAAGGGTAAGATTACTTAATAATTTGTCCTAAATCTGTGCGATTACAGAAAATTAGTAAGGGTCGGTTTCTTTCGTCACATATTTTTCTAGTACTCAACTAAGGACGTGAGAAGTCTGAGGTTTTTCTGCGTTCGTTTTTTTCCCTTTGCATGTACAGACACCTTAAAAATGAACAAAGTTGGTACGGGTAAAAGTTAGATAAAAAGCTACACCTTTATTTCAAGCGATTTGCGCTCACTTTGGTACTCGAATTCGAAAGTTTAGAATCTTTATGTGTTCATAGCTTTAGCAAAGACTTGCACTGAGATCAAAACGCGCAATCCAAAGGCGACAAGTGGTTCTTACATCATCGATCCTGATGGACCAGGTGGTCACGGACCGTTCACAGTGTTTTGTGACATGAATGAAAAAATGGCAGTTGGCGTGACTGTCGTCGGTCACGACAGCGAGAGCGAAACACATGTCAATGGACACGATTCACCAGGAAGCTATAAACGAAATGTGCATTACCTAGCGGATGGCCTTGTTGATATTCAACAACTGGCTAGCCTTCTTGATGCATCTACTCACTGCGAGCAGTTTATCAAGTACAGGTGTTATCATTCTCGCCTCTTCAGAGACAATACATATGGCTGGTGGGTGGCACGTGACGGATCCAAAATGCAGTACTGGGGTGGAGCAAAACCAACTGATTACCGGAAGTGCGCGTGCGGAGTAACCATTCCAAATTCATGTGCAGATTCGCGGCACGGATGCAACTGCGACAAAAATGATGGTTCTTGGCGTGAGGACAGCGGTCTGCTCACTGAAAAGTCTCACCTTCCCGTGACGCAGCTGAGGTTTGGGGATACAGGAAGGAGCGAGCAAGGCTACCATACCCTAGGAAAACTCAAGTGCTTTGGATAAGCCATATTAGCAGGGATTTGCCCCGTGTAGGGTTTTCAAAGAGAGTCCGTGTTATAGGCACGCTTACATTTAGCCAGAACTGTCGATCGGCAAATGTAACACATCAGTTCTGAGACAGCAGAGAATCACTTCCGGCCGAGCTAATCTTAATAAATTTCTAGTTTCTAAAGAAACTGTGGAGCTAATCTTAGTCTGAAAGTAGGAAATAACGCTTGAAGCAAGGCGGGCACACGCAAAAACCAGCCTCATGTTGCTGTCATCACCGTTCACATGGCGTATGACCATATTACCTAGATCGCTGCTTCCATCGGTCTTTTTTACTTGACGGTGGTGGCCACACGAAGGGGCTAGTGCTAGAGTCTGTCTACCCTGCTTCTTTCTACTTTCTTGTCTCGCAACGCTCCTTTTGGCCATTCAGCTGTTCCCTCAGTTCTGAGAGCTGAAGTGTTGCATTGGCCGTTCATTTTGGTCAACTCTAACTATTGATAAGCGCCCGTAGCTAGAATTTTCCCGGTTCTTGCAAAACTATAGGTGGTTTTCACCTAACGTCATCGCGGCCATGTTGATGCACAAAAGAAAAGAGAAAAAAGTCCTTTGAGAATTTGACTCTATTATTATGCAAAACAAGACCCAATTTGCCATTGTTTTGTGCCCCAGCATGGCCCTCTTATCACCTGATTGAAAACCATCTATGCAAAATAATCGCAAAAATAATAGCAGGGAAAACCTCGTTTTGACCACAGGTTTGATCGTTGATCGTTTTGAAGTAAAAAGTACACTAAAAATGCGTAAAGAAAAACTGATTGCAAATCTACTATCGACCAAGCTGGAAGGATGACAATCAGGGAATACTCTACGCAGCACTTCTTGGGGAGTGAGGCTGGTGTAGTGGTCTCCAATTAATGTATCCCCCCTCCCTCATCTAGTGATTAAGTGTAGGCTGTCAGTAATTTTCAACCTGACTTGAGGGTTCTAACAAGATAATTCACCTGTACTTCCTGCAAACACAAAGTGTTCCTATATCACTTCGCAGCCCTCTAAGATCTCAAGAATAACCCTAAAATCATCACCATACATAGAAAGATCTTTCGCATCGTCCACCATTTTGTTTTGAAGCTATGCAAGGTCAGATTGACGTGATTGGTCAACGAGATCGAACTATTGTTTGCTTTTTCGAAGTTCACTGTCTTTTGCAACCAGTCCCCTCCACCAGTCGTCCATTATGTTTCCGGGTGCTCCGGTTTCGTTTCCTCCCTTCTAAATGGTCGACTTATGGCAACTTGTGGTCGGCCTGAACGCGGAACACGCTCTAAATGCTGGAAGCCAGATTAACCTTCAGTAAAGATTGAAGACTTCAATAAACGAGCGTAACATTCAGGGTCCCCGACACGAAACTGCTTAGACCAAAAACCTGTGCTACCGAAACACGTGACCTGATCAATATCAGTTCGCAATTCGTTCATTCGGTCTAGTCGGCCCAAACAAAAGTCGTGTACCCTCATGATGGAGCTTTTATATCCGAGACTGCCAACGGACGAGGTGACAAATTCGATTTATGATGACAGCGATATGAAAGATAAGTGCATTACACTGTGCGATTGCTGTATTACTCTTGTCATCAATTTGTAGTAAGACAACACTCCCTTTTCTCGAGAATAATAAGTTGGAACAAGAGAGGATAACCATTATCCTCTCATGGTTTAATATTGCAAAATAACCAAAAAAAAAGGAAAGAGGATTCAGCAAAACAGCTTTTGTAAGAGCAGTGAACAGTAATATTTCCAGTTTCCAGTTTCTGGTATATGCATATACATTAAATGAAGGAGACTGGCACGGGTAATGCCGTTTTACGGTGTGTTGTATTTTGTTCCACCTACGTGGATGTTTTTTCCATGCATAAGGTAAGACCTTCAGTTCTAGGGAAAATGCGCGTGCGCAAACAAAACACAAATTGAACAGTACCTCTGGACCCGGTGCCAGAGCGTCGTACCGAACGATTTCCCACGAGATTTCGGCCCGTTGGTCGCTTTTGTGAGCTAAGGTTCAGATACCAGTCGTCACCGACAGGCAGGGAGGGAGAGATAAGTCGGCCCATAGACCATGTATGTGACAGATCCCTTTCGTCCTCTTAACCCGTTTCATGAGTAGTAGCGATTACCATATATATAATACAGCATTTAAGTTATTTGCTTCATGTGGTTCACTCAGTTGTGTCTCGATACGGTGCATATTTGACCAATAGGCATGCGCTCTTTCAGAAACACATTAGGAACACACGGCGTTAGATTTTTACATTTTTCATTCCTGCTGAGGAAGGCAACAGCAGTTGCCGAAACGTCCAACACAATATTTTAGCCAGTGTCAACCTTTTTTATTATATTTTTAAAATATTTGATAGTCATCGAATAAATACAAAGCGTTACCAGGACACTTTCATTCCATCGATGT
>BLAZ01000169.1:2035979-2038479 GCA_014633955.1 Acropora tenuis | reverse complement strand
GAATTTTAATCTAGCTACAGAACATGTATTAAACTAAAGTTATTTTTTAAATTTTAGCTGGCTCAAACTGTGGTGGATGCAGGGGCAATTGCTCATCTTGCACAGATGATTCTTAATCCTGATTTCAAATTGAAGGTATTCATTTAACCCTCATAGACTACAGTATTCTACGGTATTTAGACCGCGACCAGCGGCTCAGTTGGTTGGGCATCGGGCTGTCACGTGGGAGGTCGTGAGTTCAATTTCGGCCGGACCTTAACATTCAGGCTCCTTAGGAGAAAGTGCTGACTTTGTAATTACATCAGCAAATGTTTAGACTTTCAAGTCTTCTTGGATAAGGACTATAAGCTGGAGGTCCCGTCTCACAACCGTTGTTGTAAATATCTGTGGGACATTAAAGAACCAACACACTATTCGTAAAGAGTAGGGCACAGAGTTCCCAGTGTTGTGGTCTGACCTTCAAGGCTGGTCTTTATATGGGACTTTGTGTCCTGCCGATCACGCCCTCAACTTTACATCAGTTGGTGTAAAAGTTGTAAAGTTAATAAATAATAAATAAATAAATAGTTTGTTTGCCTTGGTCTAAATTCAGTAACGACAGTGTACTGTACATTTACGTTTTCATGGTAATTAACTCAACACATTCAAAACTCAATATTTGCATACCATAAAATTCTGAAAAAATGTTAATAAGCCTTGAGGCTTATATTTTTCATACGTCCTTTTTGATTTGTGGATAAGATAAATATTATAATCTGGAGGGGCTTAAAAATATATGTATGTGGGGGAAATTTGCATTACAAAATTGATTGGGCTGTACCTTATAGTATAATTGGAAGGTACAGGTAATTATTATTAATAAGTACTTGACTGCTTTTGCTTTTCATTTTGTATTTGAGGGTAATTTCCCAGTATAAGCGCCGAGGGGCTTATTCATAGGGACAATTTAATGCAGGGTCTTTTCATGTTACAAGTTTGGTTAGGGGCTTATATTTGAAGGGTGCTTATTTTTGGAATTTTACGGTATCTTGCTTTGTGGTTTTAAATTTACAAATGGTACTTTCTTTAGTATGATTTAACTTCAGTTCTTGATCCACTGAATGCAAGAATCTGGTGAATATGTAAGGATTATAAGGCAGCGAGGGGATTTGTGATTTATTCACCAAGGTCACAGCCCGAGGTGAATAAATCACATATCCACGAGGTGCTTAAAAATAGGCAGCTTATTTTTCACATGGGAGAGGTTTCAGAACTCTGGCATAAGGCAATGGCAAAATAATTCTCATGTTTTTGATTTAAACAACTGTTCAGTAGTATTTAAAATTTAATAACAGTTTTGGTAAAATAAAATGTAACATTGTTGAAGTAAGCGTGCAGTCTTGTTTGTCAGTACGATAAAAACACGATGCATGTGGGTGTGCTGCACAGGGAATGTTTCTGTAATATCCACCTAGGAGATTATCAATTCTAATATTCCCTTAGCTGTTCAGACAGTTGCTAATTAGCTGGGTTTATTCAATATAATCAGCCTGGAAGAGTAAAGTGTGAAAAGTAATGATATTTAATCACACTTGATGTGTAATACCTATAGTTGTTGCTTTGTTTTTCAGCGCCACATATTCTCTGCACTAAGTCAGATTGCTAAGCACTCAGTGGACTTGGCAGAAATGGTTGTGGAAGCTGAAATTTTTCCCTCTGTTTTGACATGTCTCAAAGGTAAAAATTATCAATCTGTTCAATGTCTAAGCCTGCATCTGTCAAGTTATGGACACACACAGGAGGTTTCTAAGCATGAGAAAAGAATATGAGAGTCTAACTTCTAGAGTGCTTAGGGACTTCCCAAATGCATCCATAACGCTAACGATGTGTTGCTTTCTGCTGGCTGAGGCACGAAAGAAGCAGAAAACGTTTTTCTCACACACATCTGGGAGTCTGGGTACTAGTGTGCAGGGGGTATAGGTCACATGGCTTTAGCATGGCTACCAGTTGTGTGTGAGAAGAACCATTATTTATTTATTTAAAACATCAATGTTGTGTTATCAAATTTTAGTTAATCTGAGTTCACTGAAAGCTGGAAAATTTGGTTGCACATATCTAGAGGAATACTGTAGTTCTGAATTTTATAAATACTAGATGTTTCTTTAATCATTAGTTTCTTTCACTTTGTTTCTTAATAGATTCTGATGAATATGTAAAGAAGAATGTAGCAACACTGATTAGGGAAATTGCCAAACATACACCAGAGGTAAAAAACAAATAATTATAACACATGTGCCATGACAGTTGCTTGTGAGGGGATCTGCACTCTCAAAATATCTACAGGTTTTAGTTTAAATACTGGCACAATTATTTTGTTTCTGAACTTTGAATTGCCACTTCTGTAAGTGATGTAGTCAAGCCAGAACTTTGATGTATGCCTAACACCAGAAATTAAGTCTATCATCACAAATTTTAAGAATTATATTTATTTATTATAATTATGGCAAACCCAGTCTTAGGC
>BLAZ01000169.1:2006339-2008839 GCA_014633955.1 Acropora tenuis | reverse complement strand
GAATATAGGTAATCAATGTACCCAATTAAAATGATCCTCAAAGCCGTTCAGCCAACCTAGCTCAATTATCACGTTTTGGTTTACTTATTTGAAATATTTGTTGGTTATATTTTCCGAGATCCTTCATCTTTATTTTGTCTAGTTGGCTCTTGCACCAAAAAATTGCAATTATTTCAGACATGCTATGCATGTTGATGACGCCAAGCAATGCCGAAACAGCTGACTATCGCTGGGGCTTAGGCTGGGGCAGCTGCATGCGTACCACTGACAACTTCACACGGCTGGTGTCCGTCCTGCTTTTAGCCAAGGCTGTTAAATAGTGACTCAAGCCAATCTGCTTCTCAGTTCAGACTTGTACAGTACTGATCTACGGTATATGGAATCGCTAATGACGCAGCTGGGCGATAATCGGGTAGAAAACATACCAATCTCGTTCCATTCGCAATGAACCTTTCGAGTAGTTTATTGGGGCCGGATGACAACCGAAGTTGATTGAACAAGCCTGACGAATACGAAGTGGGAAAATGGTTTAATCACATGCTTTAAGAATTATAGGAATAATTGAAAGAAACAGTAATCAATATTTGTTGAGCAAAAAGCATCATAAGCATAGCGGAACGTCAATGAAACGTCTTTCACTTCCGTCTTGTTATCGAAGTTAAGCCTGTTTGGACGCGACTAGTAGTTGGATGGGTGACCGGAAGTTAAGTCTGGTTGTGGTGGATGGGTGACGTCAATGATCATGATTGCCCCGCAGGCGATTCTCATCTCCTTTCACTAAAACTTAAATCTGTCACATGATGTCGTGTTATTAAGTTGACATTCGATATTGATTTGACGATCCCTGTGCGCGACATGTTTTCGCGTTTGAGTTTGTGCTTTTGCGCTTGTTCTTGAGACACAAGTTCAAACCGGCAACTTTTGGTCTACTTTCAGCAAGCTGTGTAAGCATATCCAAACACAAGAGCGTTGAGCGTTTAATTTGTAGTGAAAAAGAGTTTCACGCTGCGTTATCTACTCGATAAATTATGCAAAAAAGTCAACATTGGAGAAATGGGAGAAAATTTTCGGACCGCATAAGCTTTCGCGAACATCTTTGCGAGGCTGAAAACATCCAAGGGTACCCATGGCTAACTCGTGGATAAAGTATTTTGGAAATAAAGAATTGATACACTTTCTCAAGGAGAGTATTGACCTCAGTGGTGAGTCTTTCGTGCATGTTTAATTTTTTGAGGGGTTTGAGCTCGCGTTTCGATTCGTTTTCCCTTAGCACGAATGCCTTAGGCTTGTGCTACAGTTTTTGCCGCTTATCGGCGTCCATCTTTGCTTTATAATTGGTGCTTGTGTATATACTTGCGTCAATAGTGAAAACCAAGGCTTCATATCATATACTATGACGATGTAGCAAAAGCCCATCACTTGGATTATGCTTTGTGATCCTGTTTATAAAAAAAAAAGGAAAGGGTTGACTCCAATGATTTCTACGGAAGATGGACTCCTGGCTCCTGCTGTTACTTCAATTGAGCCTGCAGGAAAGGTGACCTTTGTCTACCGCTGCATGCAGACGAGGTTGATGGTCAAAGGACGCCTTAGCCTCGTTCATGTGTCAAAACCGCTGATAACTGCAATAACAGGCATTGAATCAGAAGAGGTGTTGACTGCTAGCAGGCGAGGCCCTCAGCCCTATCTTTATCGCTCAACACAGACCATTTCATAAAAATGACTGAAAGGATGTGCAAATTATTTTTATTCACAACACTTCAGAAATAAGAGCACATTGAAAGCATGAATTACTTATCAACAATTACGTTGACATTATTAAACGAAAAAATCCCTTGAATTCAATCATTTACCAATATTCATTGTCACATTTTAACAATATTCAGTCCCATATTCAATAAAACAGCCGGAACCACCAAACACAAATGCGTCAGTGGGACTCCGTCTGGTGATCTTCCGCGTTTTTCTTCACTCCTCATTCGCTCCATGTAAAGAAAACCGGATTTCAAATTGCTTGCTCAATTAATGCATTCGGAATCCAGAATGCCGTCAAAATCCACTGAAGGTGAAGGCACTGAGTCCAGGCCCCTGCTGTCCAAAATTATGGGTCGATAGTGATTTTAGTCACTTGCCGTATACAGCTCTATCGATCCAACATTTGAAAAAATGGAGCCGGAACCGTCATGACTGAGTTAAAATTACTCTATTGCTTAATGTTCACAATGGCTGGAGAACGTTCCATGAAACGCGTGCATACTAATTTTCGGGCATCCTAGACGTAACTGCCACCGCTATTTGTCTTAGAATTTGAATGAACCCTAATACTCAACTACGCTGTTCCTTAATTGGCGTGATAAATGGCGACAGCGTTCCTTTTACAACAGACGCACATACTCTGACTAGCACGCCCTTGTTTTTGAAACTTTAGAATGGTCATCGCAGTGAGGTAAGCAACTTGGACAACTGCAAACATGCAAACAAACAAACTGACAAAAGAAAC
>BLAZ01000169.1:1987851-1993003 GCA_014633955.1 Acropora tenuis | reverse complement strand
TATGAAGTATATCATGACAGTGCCTTTATAGCTATTCATTTTACCCAAGGTCTTTCTGAGCTCATCCATGATTCCCTTTGCCGGCTTTTCACAGATCTCCTCTGTTGACACAAAGTTCAATATGGACTGCATTGATTAATGTAATAACTACAATGGGGTTTAGGTAGCATTTTCAATATTATTGAGTTACTGCAATGAAGTTTCACATTTTTGGAATTCTGGGCCCAGTTGTTCAGCACAGAATTCAAAACAAACAATAATTATTAAGGTTGGAAATTTGCCGGTCTATAAGGCCCTACCATGTCGTGTATTAACACTTGACCGAAAAATCACAAAGGTCTGTCGCAGAACCCTTTGACCAAAACCATGGGAAAATATTCTTACGTTTGAAACTAAAATGGTTTCAAAAGTCTCTGCTATTCCAAGATTTTTTAGAAAAGAATAATATTATTTTTTTTATTGGATGACTCATGGAAAATTATAAAAGAAAAAAACAGCAAAAACCCTAATGAGAGCTTTCAGTGTTTTGATATTAATGACAATAATAATTATTGGTATTATCAATATTTTCTCAAATTTAACTGCATTTATTTTACGAATTAGTCAACCATAGGTTAAATGCATTTACAAATTATTCAACCCTATTGCACTGCTTCTAATGTAACTGAAGTTTTTTTGCTTTCAAAATGTGTTGGGTGCATTTTACTTGTGACAAGTATTCTTGCTTTTAATTTGACATTTTCATAGGGTTTAGACAGAGAGGAAGTGACTAAGTTGGGTTGCAATGATTATATTTGGCCAAAAGTGACTATCAGGGGGTCTAAATTGGCCACAAAGTAGATTGTAATGGAGACTTAGGTTCCAAAAAGTCATCAACACACACCAAGTAAAACTTGACCTATGAACCCTCATCTTTCGTAATGCATATAGCCCAGCATTCAGCAAATTAATTGCATCATCAAATTACACATCTTGGAGTTCTTTAACCCTTTCTTTGCCAAAGAGTATTCACAAATTTTTTTCTACCTCAAGGAGAATTGAATCTGATTTAGTTTAGATAAGCATTTAGGAACAAAATCAAATAAATAAAAAATAATGAAATGAATAAGAGACCAAGGCTGAATAGGCAATCAGACAGTATTCCCAAGAAACTATTTCCTTCAACAAAATTTGTTATTACTACTTAACAAGCATACATGTTAAGTACAATATGGTGTACGTTAAACATAAAATTTCTATTTCTATTTCTATTTCTAACACATCACACTGTTTAAGTTAGGTTAAAGATCTTTTAAATGTCACTTGAAAATGAGAATTGACTCATTAAGAATCAGGGATGCTTGGACTTTTAATCACACATTTTGGGACTTAACCATTTCTGAATAAAACCATACCACATTTCCATCCACCTTTTGACAAGGCCATCTTTAAAGTATCACAATTTTTTCTGCATATCTCCTTGTTCATAATTTTGGGCCCATCATTTGCAGGGTTTGAGATCAGAATGGCAGTGGAGGTCACACAGCTGTCAGAGGGCATTAAGACACCTATTGAGATAAATAGAATGAAATGAACATAAATTAACCCTTCCAGAACTAAAATTGAACATTCAGACAGTATATCCATGAAATGGAGAATAAAACATGGCTTCGTGAGGAATATGGAATTTTTCTTCAAGTATTCAACTTGATATCTCAAAAGTGAGATGACAATAACATGAAGGGAAACTGCATTGGGATTTAACCATCCCAATGGACCAAATGGCCAGACGTCATTGTACTAGAACAACCTGGGAAGAGGGTCTGGATTTATACACTTTGCTCAGTTCCTAATGTCTGGCTTGTTGCAAAGAAAGAGAAAAAAAAGTTTTGAAGAGAATTAAGAACAATAAGCAGGACATGAATGACGGTCAATGTTGTTGTCCAGATTCTACAACAGTGCCAACTAGTCTGATGGGGTGCTTGTGGGAACTAGACATCAGGGTCTCTGTAGAACGTCTGCAAAAGGTTGCAACATGAACAATGAATACCACATTCAAATTTACTAACTCTCTTTCTTCAACATCTTTTGGACCTTGGTGATGTAATCATCAATAAATTTCTATAGGCTAAGAAGTAATATGTACTTAAAAGAATTTTAAGACCTTATGCATGATTACCATTTTAAAATAGTTTTATCATTACTTTATAGTTTGGGATAAGTTTTCACTATAATTAACAGGCTACACTCATGCACCTAGTGATACTTTATTTTAATAATAATTTTTGTAGACCCCACACAAAAGTTTTAACTGATGATGATAATAACAATAATAATAATAATAATAATAATAATAATAATAATGACAATAATGATAATGCATTGATGCGCCCCGATGTCGGCCTTGTTGAGCACGGCACACATGCTGAGAAAGTTGTTGCATCTTTGAGCTGCGAGAGGATCAAGTTAAGATGTGATAAAGTATATCCAGCAAGAATTAATTGAGAGCTGGAGAGAATCTCATCATAATGCAAAATGGCCTTTGGTCTAACTTAATATGGAAAATGATCATGCCAAAACATCCATCATATTTCGATGGAAAGAAAAAAATCTTTTTCAATGCCGTTGCTAGATTTGAGATTTAGCTCAACATAAACTCTATTTTCTCTCTCTCTGTATTAAAAAGGAATTTGCAACTAATAAATCAATTTTGCATACCTAACTGAATTTCATATGCAGCCAACAATCAGGAGCATTGCTGTTAAACTATTGATAACCAACCTTGATTGAGATAAAGAGGAAGAAGAGATGATGTACGTGAAAATTCCACGGGCAAACTACTGACTGGAGGCTGTCTTTGGGACAAATCTTCTCTCACTTTTGCAAACAAATCTTTCAGCACTAGTTTTTCTCCTTTGATGTACTTCACCATAGTTTGAATGTAGTATCTGAGAAAGTGAATTAATTTTGCATTCTCATAAAAATGATACAGTAACTCAACAAAGACTAAAAAGTAGAAGTGCAAGCTAGTTTTATGACATCTTGCAATATTATGCTTCAACAGTATAGCCTACAAAATTAATGCAAAGCCATCTCCCACAAGCTGGGATTCTTGTCATCATAACTGCTGCGATAAGGGCCAATAACTTACAATGTGTGGGTTCTTTAATAGCCTACTGGGTTAAGAATAATAAGTACTTAAGCAAACAGGGTCTACAGTAAATGAGAAGCTCCCTGTTCAGGAAAGAATAATTGAAAGCTATCCAACCCATTTCACATATTTCAGATCTTGAGTGATGGGCTATTAGAAGTTAGAAGTCAAATTTATTAGCAATTATTTGTATGACAAGATCCCCTTACACCCTTTCTTCATCTCTGCGAATTGTTCCAGGTTTGCAAGGGAATGCAATAACTGCATTTGCTGGAGGATTCATAGTAGTCAATCCTTGAAATACACCATTCAGGTCATCAACAGCTGGACTCTTTACTTGAACCCCATCAATTACTACAACAACTTGCATCTAAGTTGAAAAAAAAAGGGAATGAAAAAAAAAAACAATAAATAAATGTTAATTTTAATATTTAAGATGCTGAAACACAACATGGGTTTATAAATGGATAAAGAAAAACAGAAAACAGAAACATTCTTTTAAGCAGGACAGCTAGTTCATCACCTTTAAGTATTTTATGTAAATGAACAAGAGTTGAACTTTTAATTCCTTTAAATAAAAGGTTCCGTGAAAAGGCACTGTGTACAGAGAACTGCTCATTTATCCCAAATGTCATACTCAAATAGTTGCCTTGGGGCAAATGCTTCATTGACTCTACAGGAGTATGTGCATATTTAAATAATTAGGCCAATTTAATAAACTTTGCTGTACATTATAAAGTGCCTTTGGGATTCCGTGTTGGACACATATTCTGTAAAGTGGAAGTTTTAAGATAGGGAATAAAGAGTTGACTGCTCTGGCTCATGTTTTCAAAATTAATAAGACATCAAATTTTGTGTCATCATCTGGCAAACTATGTTAAAAAAGATATATAATAATTATCATGGTAATACCTGTACAAGAATTTCATGTTTTAGAACTGCAGATGGAAGTGAACGTATACAACCCTCACAGTTGTTTTTTTTCCTTTGGAATGGTGATTCAGACCTGAATTTTAAGGCCTTTCTCACGGGTGTCACGAAAACTCAGACCTCAGACCCTGAAAACTCAGACCCCGAAAAGTCAGACCCCGAAAAGTCAGACCCTTGAAATTTAAACTCTTTTCAATTCTTATCACCTAAATAGTTTTATGGTCATTAATGTTCATAGGTAAAGGCCACAATGGGCCAGATATTTATGTTTTAGGCTTATCGCTGTGGCTTCGATGAAACAGTGAACAATAATTAATATATATCATTTCCGGTTTATCGCTGTCGTGTCGATCGAACAGTGAAAAACGCGCAAAGTTTAAACAACAGTGGACACTTTGATAACATTTGCCCGCGAATTTTTTTTTTTCGGGGTCTGAGTTTTCGGGTTATTATTTGTTCACGGTTTAAGCGGCAGCGATAAGCGACAGCGATAAGCCTAAAACATAAATATCTGGCCCCATTGCGGCTTTTTACCCATGAACATTAAGTGAACATAAAACTATTTAGGTTAGAATTGAAATGAGTTTAAATTTCAAGGGGTCTGAGTTTTCGGGGTCTGAGTTTCCGGGGTCTGAGTTTTCGGGGTCTGAGGTCTGAGGTCTGAGTTTTCGAGGTCTGAGTTTTCGTGACACCCCTTTCTCACTGCTTCTTAAGCAAGGATTATAGACATAAAAAATATATTTATAAAAAATTATATTTATAAAAATAAAATAAATTATATAATTATAAAAATATATTTATAAAAAATATATTTATTATGTAAAAAAAAATTAAAAGTGGCTGCACATGTGCAGTACAATAGCAATATTGTTTTTTCTCTTTATAACCAATCAGGTAATTTACTTGTGCAGGCATTGTCAATGCCATTGTTAAAACTCCCAATTAGAAAAATACTTACGCAATTTTTACTCAATTGTGCGATGAGCCAGTTGATGTTCAAGCAGTTGTGTGTGAAATCTGTTCGTGATGACACATGTTCCACATCGAATGGAACCAGGTAATTCTCACCATTTATCTGGCAATAAATAAAAA
>BLAZ01000169.1:1980481-1982845 GCA_014633955.1 Acropora tenuis | reverse complement strand
AAAAGAAAAATCTCCAGATTTTAGATCTCCAGAGGTTGGCATCTCTGTCACCATTCATCAAGTGTTTAATTGGTAAATCAACCTTGCAACTGGAGTTGCTCTAAGACTGCTTAGCGCTAGCTAGTGTTAACCAACCTAGAAACCTATATCTTTCGATACTTCTTAACAAATGGTTAGCATTAACCCTGCTTCAAGCAATCGTGCACAGGTTGCTTTATCATGTTTTGCAACCACTTTGAAGTTGACCCCCAAAATCACACATTTTTTACCATTTTGCCTTGCTACATCCTTTGTAAATTGTCAAAAAATTTCGAATTTTAACAATTTAAAAAATTTGCTCTTTCCCTAATATTAGGCCTTTATTGGCACAGAATAAATCTAGGAAAGTTTATGTTAAAAACAAATTAATAGCTTAACATCCAAGCCTGGGTTCCTTGAAGTCTGGTTTGCATTAACCAATATAACAACCACCCAGAAAGATGTGGTTTTCAATACTTTTTAACCAAGGGTTAGTGCTAAACATGCTTATAGCAACCACTTCCAGTGTAGTTATAAACATCCAAGTTTGAGTACTTATTTTCTGCTATTTTTTTTAATTATGACCTTCATTCTTTTGCATTTTGCTTTCAATAACAATAGCAAAATTATTCTCCACCAGAAATAATTTTCTTTGTCTGATTATCTTCAAAGCAAAAGTCAAATAGCCTTAAAAGCAACTCTACCATTTAAAGTCTCTCTTCCAATCAAAATCCAATAATTTCATTGAGTGTTTGTTTTATGACTATAGAACCATTATAGCTGTTTTGAATTGGTACTTAACAATGTAGTGCTCCCTTGTGTTTTGAAGCCAAATTGTGTATGCTTTACTGAAAAGGATGACAAGATCACTTTAATACCTGCACTGTAGAAAACATCTTCAGAATCACCACCTCTCTCTTGGTAGGGAACACCATAACTTGGTTTGCTCATTTCATCGTTTTCTTCATTGACTTCTTCTTGCCTTGGTACGCGGGCATCTGGTTTTGCATGAAGTTCTGCTTGTGCTCTTTCTTTGGTACCTTCAGAATACTCCTCCTGCATTGGAAAGCCAGCATCTGGTTTCAATTTGCCATTTGTATCTCTATCATCTTCTGACTCTTGCCTGGGATACCCTGTAGGTTTAAAGTTTGTTGCTGGTTTGGAACATTCTTCAACAGAGGACACCGGCTGGTTGGAACCTAAAAGAATCATTGCTGGATTGAGAACGTAAAGACTGGAAAGCAAACGCCATATCACTTGATCAATGAGCTACCATTAAGCACTGGCAAGTATTGTAAGTACAACAGGAAAAAGTCAATGAGGATGTAATTACATCACAGTGATTAAATACTTCAAGCTTCAATCTTGATGGCTTGTGGAAAAAGAGAAACATCACAAGTATTAAAAGACAACAGCATTTGAAACCCTGAGTAAAAGAACCCAGTCAGCTGGCTGACATGTTATTTAGGTATATAGCTAGCTGGGGTTGATTTGATAAGATTTTTTTGCTTAAGTCACAATCTGAACCAGTTTTAAGAAATAATAAATTATTCAAGAGAAGGTTATTCTCAAACAGAAGCTGAAAATGAGCAAAAAGTATGATAAATAAAAATAGGAATAATTTTCAGTCATTAACATGCAAAGTGTAGAAATGACTATTGCTGGGACTCAAAATAAAATTACGCAAATTTGTTGCTCACTTTGATACAAACAAATCGATATGTCAACGTCAGATTGATCGACAGCGACTTTCTGAAGTAATGGCAAAATTAGCTTTCCAAAGTGGTCCTATGACATTGAAAAATAATTTTGACGCTTCTTCAAGAGAGTTTAAATTATTAATAACTTGCATTGTAATAGTCAGCTCACGTGAAACCACTTTGGTTCCCTAGCTGCAGAGTTTGCAGGAAATTGGTTGAAAGTTAAGTCTGTGACATCATCTGGGGAAGTGATTTTTGCATCAAGAGATGCTGAGAGGAGGAGGAAAAGTTTGTCTAGAATAATGCCTAAAGCTGTGCTTCTGTGAATTGACATTTTCTGTTGATCTGAAAGGATTTCAGTCCTGAAGGAGGAGGGATTTTAAGGCCAGAAACTTCAGGTGAAATCTGGTTGATCACACTAGTTCCAACAGTTTCAACTCAAACCGAGACTTATCACAAACTGACTAATATGTTTAAAAATACATCTAAATATCTTCAAAACCATATTAGCATAATAATTAAATCTGCAACTTATTCATAGTATATCCTTCTATTTTAATTAAAACATAAGAATGATGGTAATGGTATCTACTACACTTAGGCTTAGGCCTGTGTTTCTCTCTTACAGTTCTCCAGAGAAGGAATT
>BLAZ01000169.1:1967981-1970481 GCA_014633955.1 Acropora tenuis | reverse complement strand
TTGAGGTTAAAAATACCTCAAGAAACGGCGATATGAGTGAAGAAACCAAAAATGCTTTGATTAGCAGGGGCGTGGCGTGAGATTTTGAAAATGTACGCACATGCAAACTAGGCGAATCTGGGGGAATTTTCTGGCGACATTTTCCAAAGGACATTTCAATAAATGAAGAAATGCAAAATACAACGTCAAGTTATGACACTTCAAATGCCTTTTATCTGTAAAATCTACCCATTTCTCAAGTACGCACGTGTTTGCGTAAAGGACGCCACGCCTCTGATTAGGGTAAATATGGAGACAGGACGTTAGTTTACAGTGGTGAGAAGGTTCAAAGCCGCTTTTATCCGGGAGATTTTGTTACCCGTGAGGGAGACCGGGAGATTCGTTCTGTATCCAGGAGACTCCCGGATTATCCGGGAGAGTTTGCATGTATGCAGTAGCGAAAGAAAGGTCTGAATTTTTCAGGCCTGAACAGGATTTGAACCCTGACCTCTGTGATGCATGTGCAGTGCTCCACCCGTTGAGCTATCAGGCTAACTGGGAGCTGGTCATTTTGTGGGTCTATATGGTGTCTATACTACTTAAGCTACTGCTTCAGTAGCATAACATAACTGCAAAGGTCATTAACATTGAATTCGTTTTCATCCACAGTTCAAATGAAATTTTATTCATGAAAAACACTCATTATTGGTCTGTTGCAAATAATAAGCTGATTTTTCAACAGAACAGGAATATCACTTGATAACAGCACATGCAGCAAGAATACCCGTCTACCCAAATTCAACTCTTTCTTTTCATGTCTTCTGCACCCCTTCCCGTCATCATCTAAGGCTCCTGTTCTTTTGCTGAATTAGTCTATTAATGTAAAGACAGCTTCACACTTTCAACCCATCAGCATCACATTTTAGTTTTCTTATGGCTCAAGAATGATTTAATTACCCTGTCAGTAGACTAAGGTGCAAGTGGTGTTGGCCTTTCCTCCTGTACTCTCAAGAATTCTTAAAATACCTGATGAGAAGTTGGTACTTTTGTAATCACAGTTGAAAATATTCTTTGTCCACTTCCTTGTCCCATAATAAGCTGTTGATTGGTTTTTCAGGTTGGTGACTTTTAAAATTATTGTTTTGCTTTGTTTTTATCTTCAACGTAATGTTGCATAAGGAGTGTTTATGCTTGAAATCTTCATATTTACAGTGGCTGATGCCTACTCTCGGATGGAGAATTTCACCTCACAGCTCAACTGATGAAAATGCGTTTGTAAACCACTACACTGATGAAGGGGTAAGTCCTTTACCATAATTCCTTTACAACAGACTTTACTGATGTGTTGCATGAAATATTTTTTCTTCGCTACCTGCACACTTGGAAAGAATACACTCCAACACCCATACATCAATTAAAATGTATACATTTGGGTAACATAAAAAACTTTTTAGTCAGGTGAAAACACAGGCTCCAGCAAATTAAGAAAAAAAATTTTCAGGTAATGCTTTTTGTTTAACTAGGTTTGCATGACTTTTTTAACAGGTAAATTTTTTTCATAATTTCTGTTTTTTCATCAACTGACTACTAATCACAGTTTATTTTAATTAATAATCAGTGATTTCATCTTTAATCATCTTCCTGTAGCAAACATATTCCAATAAAAACCTGCAAGTTTAAAGGAAAAAGTTGGACTCAATTTGGGTTTTCCCTATTGAAAACTGATCTTTACCGTATTACCGTTCCACATTTTAGTGCTTTTAATAATTACATGCAACGAGATTTCACACACATTCTTAGCATTTAAAGAACTCACAAGAATCTGACTTTTAGTTTTTAAGAATTTGAAAATGATGAACAAATCATCGAAACATCATTCAAAATTATTACCACTGATTTTTACTCTCTATTACTGTATTTGGACACAGCTTTATAGGTCCTCTCAAGAAAGAAAATTCTAACATGCGACTGTGAGTAATGTGCTTATTTGGTATCAAAAAAGGTGGTAAGGGTCAAATTATTCTTTTTGCTCGAACGAAGGACAAACACTCAAAATGTCAGCCTCGTTATCCCTTCACGGTGAAAATTTGACACTTAGCAACTTGTTCAATATGAAATTTTACAGTTTCTCGTTTGGCAGGGGAGACGATAACTTGGTTTGTCATTTCATCATTTATATCACTGTCCTGTCCTTGACAATGACTTGATGCATGTACATCTGGTGTTGCATTAAGCTCTGCTTGTGCTCTTCCTTTGGTACTTTCAGCATGCTCGTCCTGCCTTGGAATGCCACCATCTGGCTTCAATTTTCCATTTGTATCTCTGTCATCCTCTGATTCTTGCCTGGGGTACTGCGTAGGTTTAAAGTTGGCCGTTGATTTGCAACATTCTTCAACAGAGGACACCGCCTCATTGGAACCTAAAAGAATCATTGCTGGATTGTGAATGTAAAGAATGGAAACAAATACCATCCCCTGATTAATGATCTACCATTAAGCACTGGAACTAGAATGTATAAAAT
>BLAZ01000169.1:1882154-1887154 GCA_014633955.1 Acropora tenuis | reverse complement strand
CCCTGATTGCAATAGCAGCTACAGGTCAAAGAGACCAGTAAAAAAGCGACGGTAGTACTCAAAATTTGAGAAATTAAGATCACGCCACTAGCCTAAATAGACCTTGATTTGTTTTTGTTTTTTCTCTTAGTTGGACTTTCGATCCCCGTCAGGTTTCGACAGAACTCGGAACGTGGAGATTGGGAATAAGAACTTTAAATTAGAACATTTAGAGGAAGCTTTCACTTCAGAGCATTGGCTTGTTAGAATATACAGGTAAGGCATTTGCGTCAATTCTGTTAAATTCAGTCGAGACTGCCGTGCGATAAGGAGGCGACGACCATAGCTAGGGTGTAGAAGTGCAGTTGTATGCCCCTGTGATTGCCCAAACGCCGGTACCTGTTTATTTACAGTGCAACAACAATCCCATTGTCGACAAAAGCTTCACTTGAAAGTGTTACTCAGTGCTTGCGTTTTCGTGGTACCCCTGAAATTGGCCCAATAGACCTCTTTCATTATGGCGATCGAATTTGATATTCTTTTGTTTTCGTACTAAGAAGCCTTTCTAACCTCGCTGCCATGGGCAAAATTCAAGAGAATGTTTAAAACAAAGTGAGGCCAGTAGGTTTCATTGACATAGACACAAAGGAATAGCAAATACGCCGCCATGTGTGACAGAGGTGTACTCGTTCTAGCGCTGGAGCACTAATTGAGGACACTGTCGACTGAAACCATTAACTCAAATCAATTTAAATCTAATCAAATGTTGGGTTTTGAGGAGAGGGGAAAACTGGAGTACCCTTGGAAAAACCCCTCAGAGCAGAGTAGAGAACCAACAATCTCAACCCTCGTATGACGCCGAGTCTGGAAATCGAACCCGGGCCACATTGGAGTGAGGCCATTCCTGCACCCCACAGGCACAAGGTCTGTCAAGACACTCACGATCTTGTTTGCAGAGGACGGTAGAGTTCGGACATATATGCTGTACGCGCGTCATGTTTATGTTGTGTTTCTTAACCAATAACGTTACCAGGACCTTAGCTTACTTGGTCACCCAATGTCCTTATTGGGTAAGTACGGGACGGGCGATCATCTCCGAATAGCCTATCTGACGGTGTGATGGTCATTGTTGGCGCTACCCACCTCTGTGGTTACATGGACTGAATTTCAGTCGATATCAACCTGACTCGAGAGAGGTTTTCTTTGTCCTTACTCAGTTTTCTTCTGTAAAAAGAAACAAATTACAGCCTAGCCAGTGGCATACTGCGGAGGGGCTGAAGTTCTCTATACGTAGTGTTTTTTTGCGGACATCGGCTGAATACAGCTGTAGTTACTCTTGCCGTTGCCAAGAAATGTTGGGAAGCCGCTTTCATTCCTCCAACCAAGTAGTGCTTAATGGACGTTTTTTCCTTTCACAGGGTGAAAGATTACGCTAATCGAGTTAAGAGTAGTCTACCCTTGAGGTCAGCAAATTCAAAATCGAAAAGCAAGTACATTCCAAGGAGGGTAAGGGTATAGTCCTTGAAAATGGGCGCTATTTGTTTGTATTGAATTTAGACTTTGTTATCCCTTTTTTAATCTCCAGATTAAAGAATATTACACTCCATACAAGAATAGAATTTAGTGTCCTAAGGAAGATTCATGGCCGTCGTTTCCTTGTTTTCTTGAAACAACATGGCCGAACTTATCAGCTGGGCCGGTTCAGAGATGCCATTTGAATCATTGATTTACCTCGATGATTTGTTATGCACTGGAGATATGTCCTCGATCTGTTAGCCACCTTGGAAACTCGTGGGAAGTCGTATAAAACGACTGGGACCAGCACTTGGGTCCAGAAATTTACGCATCAGCAAACACGGCAAAATCTTTCCAACAATATGGGGATTTTAGAAAATGTGACAGTCTCGGTTAAATAAGTTAGTGGTTGTATTAATTCAGCGGTTTAGACGTCGCGTCGCGTCGAATTTCGCGGCAACACAGGCTTCGCATTGCTCTTAAAAATGCGGGCGCCATGTGTCGAGTAAATCTATTGTGTGCTTTCTTTTTTACAGAATAGTAGAAAGGGATATATCAAAGAGAAACTCAACGTAATTCAAGGGAAAAGAGTGATTAAACGAGGGAAGAAAAAGAGAAAGACCACAAAGACCATGTGAAGCGATTGAAGGACCATCCATTTCGTGAACTTCACGTCTGACATTCCTCGTGCTCAGCGAGTTGCGTGAGATCATATGACCCGTTTCTTTCGTTCGTAATCTAGATAATGTTTAAAGTTAATTAACGCCCTTCGGAAGCTCGTTGATGACGCAAAAGGTGAGGTGTTACGAAACCATCAGCTGTTTTAGGTTGGATTGGTTGGTCGAGAGTTTTCTAACCGGCTTATAATTTTGATAACTTCGTTGAAAATGCGAGGTGGTGTCTGCAGCCCTGATATTTTGGCGGGCTTTTCTCTTTTTCCCATTGGTAAGGCATGGCTCACGCTGCTGGAGGAATCGAGTGATGACTGTTCCTATGCGTTCCTAACCCGTGGTCTCGATATACAAAAGAAAGCGACCCATTAGATTACGTTGTTTTGGAGCTAAAGCCCCAAGGGCAGCGACCGCAGCGAAAACGTCGCTTGAAAATAAACAATTGCGCAAACGTGACTATTGCGATTATTCCTTCTTGGTCGCGTTCCGCAGTGTTGACGAAGCACTGTAAATTATTTGATTTTGGACCGAACGCGCGTGAAATTGTTCTCTGATTTCGCTCGTCACTATTTGATTACCAACACTAATTTTTCAAGTTATCAACGTTTCATTTTTAGAAAGGGATTCAAAGGTGTGCTAAAATTTTCCATGTGATTTTTTTTTGATGCCGATAGAGAGGAAGTTGAATACCGGAATAACTTCAATGAGGAGCTGATGAGTAGGAGCAGGGTTTGCGTTGTAGTGAGAGAACTTGCCTTCCACCAATGTGGCGTGGGTTCGATTTCCTGACTCTATTCCTGTTCTCTATTCTGTTCTTAGAGGTTTTTCTCCGTGTACTCCGGTTTTCCTATCTCACCAAAACCCAACGTTTTATTTGATTTGTTGTGATTCAGTTTGATTTGTCTCCCCGACTACCAGTAGGACAGTTGTGCCTGGCTATAAAAAGTAAGACTTTAATAAAGTGATTATTATTATTATTATTATTATTATTATTATTATTATAGCTCCCATACTGGGGCCTATGTCGCATCGTTTTTACAGACTGATCTATTTTTAGTATACCACTTCTTTTGTGAAAGAAAGGCAGTTAGGTCCAGTGGCCTAGTGACGTCAAGTAGTGTCTTGTGATTGGTCATGGCACTCTCACCGGAGTTTCATTCCAGGGAAACTCGATCCAAAAACAAATCGGTCTATGAAGACCCTGTGACAGCAATGTAGTGGAGTTGCATGCTCCTACTCATCAGCTCCTACTTTAGCGAAGTGCATATGTTCGCACTGTTCCTCTTTTCCTATTCCTCGAGTTTAAAGTGACCCTAACCTCAAAATATCGAATTTCAAATGTTCGAAACGCAGTGCGGCTATTCTTTCCCTTCTAACAAATCCTGCCGTTTCATAGGGTTCAAAACTTGCGAAAAACAAAGCATCTTTTGTTCAAGACTAAGAAAGAAGTGGAGTGGGTCTGTTACTGATTTCATGTCACAAACTAATTTATATGGCATTAACTCTTTGTAGACATGCATGCAGAGTAGATTATGACGTCAAATCGGTAGTAGACCCACCTCCCTTCTGACTCGGTCGTGAACAAAATATTTCATTTTCGCGAAAAAAATATTTTGGGGTTGGGGACACTTTAACAGTCAAAAAGCAGTTTAATTCCGGTGTTTACCTGTGCATTATTTTTATGCAAGTTGAAGCAATCCAAGCATTAGTCACCACATAGTGCTTTTTTTTTTTAAGTATTTTCATTGCGTTACGTCCACTGCAAATAAGTTACACATTTGTCATTGGTCAAAGAAACAGCATTGGTTTCCTTTTATGGAGACTGTGTTCAAATTAAACCGTTGTTAGTTCCAGTCCTAGCTGACGGTTAGTTTCAAGGTAAGGTCGAAAAAATGCAACCATTGATTTGTCGGTGACCAGCTTTAACTAAAAAGAAGCGATAGGTTTGTGGGCGATATTCACTCGAAATCGAAATCATTTCACTCGATGTTGCACCCATTTGACATTTGTCTGTCGGCTTCCACAAAGGACTGGAATTACCTAGGACGCCGTGGAGCTTATCATTAGCAGAACGATGTGTTGAAAATTCCATGTTTGCCTTCCGAAATTTCGGCTCATCCTCGGTGTAAAAACTTGTCGAACTCACGGATGATGTAAAACAAAGAAAGCAAAAGAGCCAAGAGACCATTAAACAATAACCAAACCCCAGCACGAGCTAAGAAAACAAAGAAAAAATGTCACAGGTTTTTACACCGAGGTAAACCCGAAATTTCTGTACACGAAACTAATCGGGAAGACTACTGGGAGAATCACGAATCACCCTTCAGCTTATTTGTTTGTCTTTGTCACCTTGTTGTTGTGGTTATACCCATCGATGTTAAGGCTGGTTCTCACTAGCGCATAAGCATAAGCACAAGAAAAACAAACATGTTCGTCTTTCTTGCGCTTATTATGCTTAGGCGCTTGTGCTTATGCTTATGCGCAAGTGAGAACAGCATAAGACAAATAAGTGGGTTCATTGTTCTTATGTTTCTGCTTATGCTTACGCTTATGTCGCGGGTGTCCTCACTTGTTATGCTTATGTTATGCTTATGCGCTGGTGAGAACCAGCCTTTAGTTTGAATCGTGTCATTCAACCACTTGGGTAATTTAATTCAGGCACTGCTCAATTAACGTTCATCTTTTTAGTTAGAATTGAATAAAATTGAATTTCTAAAAAATGTACTTCATGTTTGTATTCTCTGTCTCGACCACTACAGCCAAGTAGCATGTGATTGCCTATGATGCAACCGGTGATCCGATCCTCATCGCACTTATATTCACTTTTTGCGGCAT
>BLAZ01000169.1:1856515-1859015 GCA_014633955.1 Acropora tenuis | reverse complement strand
AACATTAATTTTTATGGAATACAGGGCCATTGATTTAGAAGTCACTGAATAACAGGAGCTACTGGTGTTATCATCTGTCTCATTCTACGAGAGCTTCTCACTAATTTGCATGTGTTGGTTGTGCTTGGCCATGAATTATAGTTGCTGCCATTGCTGCAAAACTAGAGTTCAAAAGCTTCTGCTGACATTGTGATGGCTATCATTAAGCACTTGTCCTATTGTGAGGTTACACACCAGAGAAAAAGTTGGTATCAAGTTGAAGATATACAATAATAATAAAAGGATAAAGCTAGTATCTAGACAAATATAGTTTTCATCTTGTGATGACATGTATCACTTTATAATACTGTTCTAATAAATCATTGTTGCTCTATGGCTCATTTGTATATCGCACTTTCCATAAAGATCATACTCAAATGCATGTAACAACATTTCAGATTTGAAAAGAAGTCTGAGAAAAAGTGTTGGAAGAAGTTACAGTTTTTATTGTGGGATTTGAACTAGCCAACAGTGTAGCTGTATTGTAAACATGTGAAAGAAGTGTTAGCCAGCTACAGGCAGCATAATATAATAATAATTATTTGTTATTGTTTGGGTCATGTAAGGGGAGAGGGGAAGAACATTAACACTACAGGCTAGATTTGAACCAGTCTTAATTGCATGAAAATCCAAATCAGCAGGCAAAACAAGGAAAGAGGTCATCATACTAATCCCTGGAACATTTCCATATTCGTGAAAGTTGTACGATGCGTCTATGTGTACTTTGTGTCTTTAATGCTTCTTATAGACTCCAAATCAATGGGGGCAAATGAATTATGGACAGCCACGGTTTCCAACTCAAAGACTTATCTCTCAGGTAAGTTGATGAACTTGCAAGGTTTGTGTGTAATTTTGTTGGCTATTGCTTTAACTTTGACTCAGTTGTCACAAGTTAGATGCAAAATAAAGTTTAGCAATAATCATCTTTATTTTCAATGTTTTTATAAAGGATTAGAATCTGTACTAGCAAATGGAATACTCTTGTAACTTGATCTTTGCTGAATTAATTTGGATGTCAGCAGACAAATCAATTTATTGAAAAAGGGAGTTCTGCAGAGTGCAAAAGACCTGATTAATGTGTTAGGGATAGGGTTAGTAACATGGGTTATGTCATTAAACTGTCCCAATGAGATCTTTGTTGAAGGCAAATATGAAAAAGTTGATGATTGTTCTCTCTTTTTTTGCTATAATATTGTGAAAGTCAAAAGCTACATGGTTGTCAGAAATAATTTATAATGGATGACACATTTTAAAGTAGAGGGTAGTGGGTTCAAGCCTTTGTTCTCCTGCTCTCTCGCTTTTTTTTCCAAATTTGAGCTGGTCAAACTAGAGAAGAAGGCTCCTGTATCATCAGATTTGGCGACTAGCTTAAGTTCTGCAGTGTTATCTTATTCAGGTGGTAGCTGCTAAAATTTACCATCTCAAACATCACTAAGTCTTACTGGCCAAAATGGCCTTGAATTGTTGAAAATTCAACACTAGTAACAGAAAATAAATCATGTACATAGGTTTACTTTTCGAAACTCTGATCCTTATATTTGTAAATCAGTAAAGGCAAACCTATAATTATTAGTATGAAGTGGACTAAAATGAGCCAAATTTCTATTCCACAAAAATGTGCTGAGCAAACATGATAATCTATGATGCGCCCAAGTGTTTTACCAATATGAAAAACTCCTTTACCTGTTGTGGTGATAAAAGGGGAGAACGGTGTTTATGTGTAATATAGCTCTCAAGTATTGGAAAGGAAAAGGCAAGAACAGAGACATGGTAGCATGAAGAAGGGTTTACATTATCTTGTTCTTTTCAGGCATCTGATATTCGTATACCAAAGCCACCCAAACCTCCCGAGAAGCCACTTATGCCATATATGAGGTACAGCAGAAAGGTAAGAGGGTTTGTGAATTGCATTTAGGAACGGTGTGACAATAACCTGAAAAGCTACAGCTATAGCTATGCCCTTTGTTGGCTTAAGTGTTGTAAAATTTTAATTTCATCAATGCAGTAATGTTAAATCTAAATGTCAAAAGTCGTGACAGGTTTGGTCTACAAACTACCCCCAGTGCAAGCCCAAAGATTCCTTTTATATGGAACTGTTATTAAACTAAGAGGTAACGTTTTTTTAAGAGGGAACGTTTTTTTTTTTAAATTTTATTGTTTCTGTTGTTGTTATTTAAATGCAGGTCTGGGATCAGGTGAAGCTTCAACATTCTGAGTTGAAGTTATGGGAAATTGGGAAGATTATTGGACAGATGTGGAGAGACTTGAGTGACCAAGAAAAGCAGGTGGTTACATTGTAATTTGAGTTGATTAGGGTTAAAGTACGACCTTAAAAGGTTAAGACGCTGATGTCTCAAGCAATGACCCTTTTTCAAAAATAGCTGTAGGTCGTCACATTCTATGCAAAGTTATCTACTCTGTTAAATTCCCAGTCTCAGCAAAATGCTGCTGAGGCTTTGCC
>BLAZ01000169.1:1796515-1799015 GCA_014633955.1 Acropora tenuis | reverse complement strand
GGCTTGTTATTTGCTTTCTCCGTGATATTTTGCGAAGAAGAAGAAGGGAGAACTTCGAAGAAAGCATCGTTTTTGGGTACGGCCTCTGCAATAAGATCGAATGTCTGGCCAATCGTTTCCCAGGCGTTTTCTCTCGTTCTTCTGTTCTTATAATCCTTCGAAAATTTGTTATAAAGACATTCGTATCGCTGTATTTCTTCAATAAATGTAGAGGTGTTATTCGAGTTGCTTGCCGCCATTTTGAAGCGCGTATATGGACGTGAAGTAAACAAATCAGGTGCCTCATGGGATATGTCCCAACGCTTCTGTCGCTTCTATCGTTTGAACCCGGTTTCCATTAATATGCGATCGCTTGAGAGTCTTTTCCGGTCGTCTCTGTCGCAAGGATAGAACTCGAGTCTATCTCGGACGACTGATCGTTTCCGTCGCAAGAATCGTCTTGAGTGATCGCTTGAGCGTTTCCTTATGATTGTCCCTGCCGCTTCCAAAAATTTGAAGCGACAGAGACGATTCTAGCGACAGGGACGACTATTTGGAAACCGGGCTTTACAGGCACCCGACGACAATTTGTTAATTGTTTCATTATTATTACTATTATTATTATTACTATTATTTTACTTTTCTGCTTTCCTTTAACGCCGTTCTCGCCAGTTTAAATTTCAGAAGAGTTGCTACGCAATTTACACAAAATGGTTGCAATGGTACTATAGACTGCGAGTAGTCATTAACTTTGGCAAGAGTTCAAAGCGTGGGCGAAATACACGCGCGAGACTTGGGCGGAGGACAAACCACGCGAGCCGATCTAGAGCTCTTTAATCTCTTGTCGATCTTAGGGACAACTTTGTCCAAACACAGAGATATCGTTCTTTGCCATCAGGCATGAAGCGAACAACCCGGCACCTTTTTAACCGACATGAATTTTGTATAACTCAAAATTCACACGCGAGCATCTTTCCTAATTTCTTTTGCACCTGTTATAATTTAACTTGAAATCAGCATAATCTGTTTCTACTTAAAATCATACAAGAATGAGAAGCTCTTCACTGGACAATACAAGCGTCCGGTGCTGCAGAGATTGGACGAGGAAGTTGATTTTATCCATCTCTTTCCAACATTTCTAACTAGTGTCCTAGGACAGTTTGCTTCGAAACTGGTTCACCATTTCTTGCAATCACTTTGTATCCTAATAAGGTACATGACCTATTTTTAAGTAATGAGTTAACAAGTTTCAACAACTGGTTATTCTTTAGTTTAAAAGACATTTAAATTGAACAAAAAAATGGAAATATCCAACAGACAATAAATATTGATTCCTTTTTGTTGTTTTTTTTTTTTTTGCTTGAAAAAAGGCAGACTTATATACTTATTCATCCCGCGGGCTGCCTTCATCTTCATGATAACGGGGAGCGCTCGCCTGCTGCAGCGAAAACATTGTCCAGAAATGTTACTAAGCGTGCGTTATTTAGCAATAATAACTAGGCAAAATTTACACCTGAACCTGAAATGTGTAGAGAGTTTACAACAACGCCAGACGCGGAGGAGAACAAAAACATGAAACGAATTATAAACCAAGGAGCAAAGACAATGGCACTCTAGGCTACGTTATACAATTTCGTTCGTTTATTAGCAGCCCTCGTCCGGAAAACGACGTCATTGAAATGACCAAACTTCTGAAATGGATTGACATGAGCACCTAATGTGGAGAGGTTTTTCTAAAATTTCTCCCTTACCGTTTCTTTTTTCGGTGGTCGCTGGATAATTTACTCTCCGAGGAAATTTGAATCACCACCAAAGGGGTACAATTGCTGCAAAGTTATATCAGAGTTAAACTGATGACTGATGTAGCGGGCGTTGGCGACCTCCCTAACGACTCTTGACTTCACCCAGCTCGTTTTCTATTGAAAATGGAAAATAGTGAAAATACGTTACCACTAAGACTTCTCACTACTTCAACAATCAAGCTACATGCAAGTGTGACAGTTGAAAAAATGAACTCGCGAAAAACGACAGCGGTCGCCTTAACCAACTAACCAAGTTCAGCTTGTTGAAAACGTTGAACAAAACCAAGTGTCAGTATCGAATATTTTGGTTTTCCGTAAATAAAATCTGCCTTGTAATCACGTCTGTCAATTGTTTCAAGTCTCCACGAATGCAGGACTAAAAACCTGATGTCCCGCTTCCCAGCTCCTGCGGTGAATACCGCTTTTTAAGAGGTTTTTAATTAAAGATTAAGATTCTATGCTTATTTATGAATGGCGTTTTTATTTAAAGGGCCACAGTTAGTCTTGCGCGGTTGTACCTTTCGAAAAGAAAATTCAAGGTTACTGAGTCTTTAAAAAAGGTTCTCTTGGAGCTTAAGAAAATATTCTTTAAACTTGCCGTTCTAGCTGACTATGACAATTATTACAGCAAATTAATTAAAATCCATCACTTTTTCACCGGTCATGACAACTGATGATATTGATTCCGTCTGAGAGAGGGTTGATTTGATTGACTCGTT
>BLAZ01000169.1:1789015-1791515 GCA_014633955.1 Acropora tenuis | reverse complement strand
TTATTATTGCCTGTTGTTATTGTTATTAGTAACAACTCGCAATAGTTGCCCCCAAAGGCTTGTCCTCGCACAAGCACTAGTGCAACCTCCTTCCTAGGGTGTTTCATCTCCCAACCCCAAATGGAGCGAGGATGGGTGACTGACGGAGTGTTTGGGAGGTGAAAGATTTCGGCAAATTGCTCCAACTATTTTTACTTTTGAGCAGGGATCTCAACGACATTAAGAACGTCTGAGAATGAAATTACATCAGTAACAGTTAAAAAAAAATAATAAAATATATATATATATATATATATATATATATATATATATATATATATATATATATATTTCAAATAACTATGGCAACAGGAAATAATTGATGAGTTTTCAATATTAATGTCACTATGGCTTTGATAGTCGTACTTTTGGTTTAGCTTTGGTTTTGCGTTTTGCTTTTTGGGGAAGCATTGCACCAAACTAACTATCCCGGTATTAACTAGATTATCTTTGAAATTGACGACAGCGGCATGCATATTTCGAATAACGATGTCCAGTGGATGTAGATACAGGACCCGATATTCGGCTTATGGTAGAGAAAAAAATATTGTAGACTATTGCAAATTAGTCCATCCATCAAGCCTTGTTTGCATTTGCTAAAATGAAAATAACTTTTCTTCTCATAACACAGAAGAATAATAAATTGGGCCGCATTTTGAAGGGCTGTGTAATGAAAATATATATTTGTTGCAGTTCCTCTATTATCGCTCTTTAAGTTTATACGATCCCTGTTTAAGTTTGCATGATCCCTGCTTAAGGTTTGTTGGAAATTATAATATATTTGAACGAAACAAAAGAGCAACCTTTTCTTTTAATTTGTTACAAAGCAACCTTTACTTTAGTTACATTTGTCATGAATATTAAATTAACTGGAAGTCTGGGGAGACATGAAATAGTTCTGCTGATAAATTGAATTAACGAGAATGTATTACAATTGAGAGATTTTTTACATACATGTTCGAGGTCTAGTTTTGTTTGTATAGTTCAGAAGTACGGTTTATCAACTACAAATAAAACAAGTTTTATTCATGAAACAAAATGTCTCAAAGGTTTGCTTCAAAACGTGTGACACTTTCATAATAGACGTAATCGATATCATTTGCAACACCAACATGAACAGCACAAAACTATGGTTTAAACATTTGGGATACCGTAATTGTTTCCACCTAAAATAACCTTAACTAACTTACACTTCTTTTGTCATTGTACACACAAATTGCTTGAGTTTCAAGAAGAACTTCCGTGATTTCGTTGTCTGTGAGGTCGTCAAAGTGCTTTTTAATGTCATCATGATCCTCTTGTTTATAGAGGTTAACTAATTGTTGAATAATTCAGTTTTTTAAAGAATGAGGCAGAATTTCTTATTTAATGAGGTAGGCGCAAATGAGACATAAGATATTTTCCTACAATCCCACACATTTCAATGAGAAAAGCGAACACACTGGTTGCAAGAGAAATTAGCATTCTTTCTCAAATTTACACACGCACGACCTTTACATTCCTAAAGAAGAGTGACAAGCTATTTATGATGGAAAACATCCCACTGAAAAAAGTTTAAATAATACTCACCTTCAGCAGCAATGGAGGTTCAATGACCAAAACTCACCCGAAGAAGGAGCTATAACTTTTCATGCGCCTGCTTCAACGCAATCGTGCGGAAGATAAAGCGCAGGCTGAGCAGGTGAGAGCGCAAAGAGTTGTGGCACATTTCCAAATTAGGAAACGCTACTGTTGCAGCATAATGAGAATCGCTTGCAATGGATTATGGTAAAACAAGAAAGCGATCCAAGACATTTTTCGCCTTTCTGGGTTATAACCTGCTACGCATGTTTTACAAGAGAAAAGACTGGATCGAGCAACCTATTATTCGCGCGCCCACAAAATTGAAGCCAACGACGCCATCTTGTTGGGACCACTTTCATGACAAAGCTCGGCAAGGCTTAGTATATGCCATGGGTAAAATAACGTTTAAGAAAAATGTACCTTCTTCAGTATTTAGCGGAATAACATGTCGTTCGAAGGTTGCATCCAAATGATTTTCTTCTGAATGCTAACATGTACTATACGGTCTCAAGGTGGTCCCAACCAGATGGTTGCTGCTAACTTTCTTTGGCTACACTTTCTAAACAAAACTCGATCCAATTTGCTTGGTTTTTTTTTTTTTTTTTTCAGATCAGTGGCTGCTGCCTCGCTGACTAAGGTCAATGCACTGGAATAAATTGATATGCGCACTTTGGATAAAAAAAGGGAAAAAGCCGGACAAGTTGTCAAGTGCTCATGGATATCGAAAATTCTGCTTTAATTGATGAGTTTTCAAAATAAATGTGACTATGGCCTTGATTGGTTGTGCTTTTGGCTTAGCTTTCGTTTTTGGGAAGCATAGCACCAAACTATCCTGTTACTAGATAATCTTTGATAGGAGCATATTTCGAATAACGATGTACAGTAGATCCGCTTAATA
>BLAZ01000169.1:1737964-1740464 GCA_014633955.1 Acropora tenuis | reverse complement strand
CCGTATTTCTCGCCAGCAGTACTCTAAACTACAAGTTTATTAACTTCTTACTTTACTTTTACCGGCAATGGTAAAGGCTACACTGTGCCGCAAATAGCAATTGCTAATCAGTGATGGCAAAGTTAACGAAAAGAGTTAGGGGACCCTCGTGACGCTTAATGAAGTCGAATGCAATCCTGGACACATGTCCTTTTACATGGATGTTAACCCCGTCAGTGATAGCTTTACCTGTGTTTGCAGCAGTGATTGACAGCACGGCTACCAAGCAATCTTTATCTTGTTGAAAATGATCACACAAACTCTGTCTAACACCAGCTGCTGTGCTGCCATCAATACGAATGAACTTGTATTTCTAAGAAATTACCATTTAAAAAATAAATAAATAAAAAATAGTTATTTGACAATCTTAGAACACGCATATACACGGGACAAATCAAACATCACCAAAAAAGCAGGACCTTTTCATTAATTTTTTCCACAAAATAAAAGTCAGCATTGTTGAAACATCAAAATTTCTCAGAAAAGTGGTGCCGCATCGTTATGGAAACAAAAAAGGAAATTTTGATATTATAGTATTATAGGGGTTGACAGGTGTCTTGCCACCAAAGCTGGCGTTTCGAGCGTTAGTCTTTCGTCAGAGCGAATAGAGGAATTGTGAGTTGTGCGTTGTGTACCAGGGGAAGGGACTGATGAGCTCTGCCATTGGTGGTGTGCCAACCATTTTTTTTTTCTTTTTGTCCACATGAAAGACTGAAACTCCCAAACGACTCTAATTTACCGTCACGCGCCCTCCCTTGGATTTGACGGTTACTATTACAAAAATGCTTAGAGCTTACCTTCTGTGTGAGACAAGAACATATCGCGTCCAACATGTCTTTGTGATGCGCAAAAACCAGAAATTTGCGACCGCCTTCAAGCAGGTCCAAAATATAGTCCCTGAAACATCAAGTCGAGAGGCTGGTTTCATATACAGTATTTTCCAGGGGAATTTCTGCGCCTATGGTACCGGTTCTCCTATACACTTACGAGATTACTGACACAATGTGTATCCCTCACAAATCTCACCAAAACTAAATTGGCGAAAAAGTGAAGCGTCTGTGTACTCGATTTACACATTCCGACACAATCACATATATTCACTGGGCATGCGCTCACCTGACCGCTGGGATTTTGCTGGCGCAAGTTTCGAAAAAGTAATGGAGAAGGGCTCCATGTTGTTCTTTATGCTGAAAAAGAGTTGAATCATTTGTGTCAAGAGGACTGAAGGAGTAAACACGAGCACAAATACGCTTGAGGCGTGCGTTTGCTATTAAGTTGCAAGAAGAAAAACGGCGCACTGAACAGGATAGGTGCAGGCAGTTGTTAAACCAGACTTTTTTGTCGAATTTAGCAGATTCTTGGAATTTTCTGGGTGAGCAAGGGTAATATTACAGAGCTTGCGTGGTGTGAGAACACTCGCCTTCCACCAGTATGGCCTGGGTTCAACCGACGGACTCGACATCATATTTGTTAAGCTAGTTAATTTTCTGCTCTGCTTCAAAATCTTTTTTTTTTTTCTTTTTCATCAACTTCATCTGTTTTCCTCGCTCACTGACAACCACAAACTGATTTATCTTCCCTAATGGTGTCCAGAGTTGTAACGCCTAGTGATAAAACCTTGAGAACACACTAATACATTATAATAAGAGTATTAATGCAACGTAAGACTTTCATCTTCGTAATTAAACTTAACCTAATTAAAGAGACTTTAAATCTTATGTCAAATTAACCGTACTGGATAAAATCCCTCAGAACAGAGAAGCGAACCAACATAAACAACTTTGTGTCTTTGAGTCTAGCAGGCTGCAATGTTGCTTTCTCCATTGCCAACGGTGCTGTTCCCTAAACGCCAATGTCTTGAAATTGAAGAGGAGGAACAGTTTCGGACATTATATTTGGGTTTTGTAAAGCACTTGTGCAGGGCTATATAAAATTGAGATTTACAAGCCACTATAACAAAATAAAATATTGAACTATGCTTGATGGTACCCTTTTGTCTTTTAAGAAAAGTACCTTCGCTTTCGATACTTCCTTGGCAGCTTTTTCCAGAATCTTGGTTTTTACAAGCGATGGATCCAACAAAACCTGTAGGAGAAAAGCTTAAATATATTCCCGCAGTATATGTGGAAAGCGAAAAACAAAGACAACAGGTTCGAGAGAGCGTTTCAATTCAGTGCCGTGAAGCAACGAGTTGAATGAGCCAATCGCAACGCAAAGGAGAGAAATGCCGCCGGCGCAAAGCGCGGGAAAAAATTAAGAACAAGCTGATTGGCTATATTTTCAAGTGAGCGTGACGCACATTTTCACTGATGTTTCAAGAAACTTAAAAGTCGACTCTCTTTTCATTTCGACACAAAACGGAAACAACTCCGTAATTGCGCTATGGAATTACCATTTGTCGACGCTTGGAAGGTAACTGTGAAAGAACATCTTTCTTCAATCGTCTGAAAAATAAACAAAT
>BLAZ01000169.1:1639464-1641964 GCA_014633955.1 Acropora tenuis | reverse complement strand
GCATGTTACAGCTCACAGGGTGGGTTTAATTAATTTCACAAGAACATTTCTTGTTCCAAGTTATTTCTTTTAATAACAGCTTTCATCAAGATTAATAATTCATAGCAATGTATTTATATTAATTACCATAACTGAGATTTTGTACTGGGTTGATTCATCTTCACCTCAATAAACCTTAAGGAATAGCACTTTTCACCAGAAATTAAATTTTGCAGGTCCATGAATGAAGAAAAGATCTCTTGCATGATATGGATCATACAATACCGTGCAATCTTTTCACAGTTCACTCTCTGTTCAAATGAAGGATTACAAGGATCATTCTTATTGCCTTACCTTACATCTATCAGTTCTGCTCCAGAGTAGCCTTGAGTCTTGGAAAAGACCTTGCCAAACTAAATTAACAGAGATCGACAACGGAGATCTATACTCATGTACATTAACATCACTTTGACTGTTCGATGGCAGAACTTCAGAACTGCACCAATATAAATAATTTGTTTCTCTTGCTTCTGAGTTGGCACTAATGTGACCTGCACTTGCTTTTGCAAGACTGGTATAAAAGGTGACAAAAAGAAAAAAAGAAATGCCTAAAGTAGTACTGACACAAACCTTAGCAAACTAGTCATAATTAATCTAATTGACTTAAGATTCTTTTGCTGAAAGCAATGGGACACAACCTGTAGGCAAGTATGACAGGGCACCAGAATAATTTGACATCCACTATTGCCAAGGTCATGTCAACTGTTGCTCTGACCACCAGCTGGGTTTCCTAGCTCTATCAAGCCCCTGGTTCAACTCAAGTTGGCCACGTTTGTACATTGCCAACTACTCTGTCTCCTTCCAGTCAGGATTCTTAGTTGCTTAGTTGATTTGAGTTGTTTTGAAACCCCACCCATGGCTAATAACCTCCCATGTTATAGTGTGGTACTACACTGTACAGTACCTCTTTCTGTAGTGTCTTCCAGACAGAGTCTTTGCTGTCACATTCTCCAGCCAAGCTCAGCCTTAAGTATACAATTTTACCCCCAATAACTGTGAAAAGATGGAAAAGAGATGACATCTAAAGTTCAAGAGATTAGTTGCATGTCCAGAAATTAACACCAAAGAGATGATTATCAGATTTGTTAAGAAACACGTTTTCTTTTAATGATTATGTTCGGTGGAATCTACAACAAAATTGCTGCAATGTCCAGGGCTGTAAGATCCCGAACAGTTCAATAAGTGAACTATAAGCTGAGTACCCCTTTTTCCCTGGGATTGTAAGAATGTTCAGACCAAACTTGTGTTAAAAATTATCGCTCCGCTTGTAGCCGATAAAATACAGAAATCAAGATTTCAATAAATCTTATTATCAAAATTCAAACCATGCATATAATTATTATGAGCTTGTTGTTCTTGCACTTTTACTGGTGTTGGCCACTTATTGAGCGAAGGGCACTGGTCTGATTAGAAGTACAACTCTCTTCACTGATTTATCATTTGCCTGCTCAAACCCTTTCCCTCCACAGGGGCTCGTGCAGTTCTGATCAAGTACCAAAACAAAGCTCATGCATTAAGGTGCAACTTTCCTGACCACAACACTGCAAGTATAAATAAGTGTCAACTTACGAAGAAGTGTGGTTGCTGAATCTACCCCCACAGCATTGGTTGCTGTACAGGTGTAGTTGGCACTTGCAGTCTGCACTTTTGAAATATTTAAGTATTTTCGGTCACAGACGACACTTTGTCCATAACAAGGACTCCAAGAAATGATAGGTAAAGGGTTTCCTTCCACTTCACAGATAAGAGATGCAGCCTGTTCACGGCCAACATAGACTTTTGAAGCAAGTGTAACCATCGGAGGAACTGTAATGAATTGCAAAAACACCAACACCAAAACAATATAAAACCAAAATTAAATTAACCTGTGACAATGAACTTCAGCTTTGTTGTGCTATACAGTTCAATAATTATCCTGTCTGGCTACCCCTACGAAATGAAGCTGGAAACAACCAGGAATTCCAAGGAATTTCCCAAGTATTCCTTGCTGGGCGGCTGATTGAAAGATTGAACATGTTCGATCTACATGATTGTTCTGTACATCAAACATCATGTGTCCAATCAAACCTGCCACTGAGACAGACAAAGATGCAAGAACAACAAGCTGTAGCAATAAATTAATGCTACAATGAAAATATACATGCAGCAGCTAAGATGTTACAGTAGTATGTGTTATTGTAAAAAAATAATTATTGGAGTACTTTTTTTGGCACTACAAAGCTCTCTCTAATAAAAAAAAGTATGGAGATCACTGTTATCTTTGTTTCAGTATGTTCAGTAAAAACTTTTTTTCTTCATGCAACTGTTCCATTTATGCACTGTATCTTTACTCACTGTGAACATCAACAAAGACATCCTTATTTACAGGTTTTCCAACACCATTAGCAGCAGTACATCTGTAGCTTCCTTTGTCCTTTTCTCCAGTGAATTTTATAGGCATGCTGACAAAAGTGTTATTAGA
>BLAZ01000169.1:1626964-1631964 GCA_014633955.1 Acropora tenuis | reverse complement strand
GCTGTGCCAGAGGTGTATTCATTCTTGCCGCTTGACAGTAGTAAGGTAACAAGAAGCTGTATCTCACCTGTTTAAACAATTGTATAGATATTGCTTTGAGGGTGACCAAAGACAAAAAGGCAGATGTTAGTATTACCATCTTATCAACCAATCTTCGACACTGAAACGCTCTTTGTTAAAACGTCCTCTTGGCAGTCTGAAGCAAATCTTTCGTTTAATTAAGAAAACAGTTCAGTGGGATTTTCAGAGACAAAATAAAATACCGTATGAATACAGATGCCATGATACATCACCACGACCAGGGATCTCGGACACGTACACGCATATGATTCAGCCAACGTCACCAAAAACATGTCACACAAGACATTAAAACTAAAGTGTTTTTATTATGAAAACAATTTTAAATCCAGATTAAATCCTTAATCCAATGCAACACACAAATAGTTCACTGGAAATCTATTAGTCCAAAATGAAATTCGTATAATATCCATAAAAAATCGTTTAATGTGATTTTTAATCCATAGAAGCCACACTTTCAGATCCCGTGAAGTCGATGCGGTTTTAGGGCTTGTTTCTAAGAGAATTTCCACGTTTTACGGCCAGTGAAACATGATACTGGGAAAACTAGACTGGAAATCAGTTCTTATGCCTTTGCATAAAACTCTGCATTATTTCGATTAATGTTTTTCTGTTTTGAAAAAAAACGGAGAAATCTTTTTAATATCTCTTTTCAAAATGCCTGATAAAACATCAAAAGAGTGGGTGAATTTGCTCATCAATGGTTCAGTTTCATCAGCTCACCTGAATTCTAAATAACTTGCCCATGTTACTAAACAAAAAATCCGCCTGATAAGAATGTAGCAGCCTCACAGCTTGACGTGAATAAATTAAACGATGGGGCAGTGGAAGCTTTGCTTCAATCCCGAAAAATGTAAAGTCATGCCTGTAAGGCACAGACTGGAGACAGATCTAAGCCAAGTTACTCCCTAGGTATGCAACTAAAATCTGTTGAAAGTGCCAAGGACCAAGGGGTCACAGTAAACTACGATCTATCTTTGGGTAAACACGTTTCCTACATAGTAAACAAGGCGAACAAAGTGTTAGGTATAATTGGGCGATCACTTGGAAACGATGATCGGTACGTGTTTTATTGCCTCTTTAGTCGTTGGTAAGACCTATACTCGAATACGCTGCCCCCGTCTGGAGCCCCTACCAACTGAAAAAAAGGCTGGCTTTTCAAAACAATGTGTTATGTCAGTGGGCAACTTTAAAAGACTGTCCGAACACCTTCCGCCACAGGCATGTTGTTCAAAGCAGCAAAAAAGCCGACGGATCTCTTTCCACGAGTACCCCGGACTGACGCCATTTTGTTCATCGTACAATGCCAATGACGAAGTCACGGTAGCTAGGTTTCCTCTTGACCAATGGAATGCAAGATGACAACCCTCCTGATTGACGGATCAAACACTGATGTACGAGATTTGAACCATGATTAAGGGCGAAATTGAATGCTAGTTGCGTTCCAACCAAGCGACACTTAAGCGATTTCTTGTCATCCCTACTAATCTCCGGCTTCTCTGGTGTTGCTTATCTATTAAACTTACTCCGCTATTTAACTTGAGTTGCTTATTAATTTTTTTGAACACTGAAGTTTTGGTTGACGGTCCAGAGTCCAGAGCTGGGTCCAGTCCAGCTTTTATAATATGCCATCTTATAACGCTGACTGCCGCAGTAATTTTCTATTAAATGGATTTCTAGTTTCTAAAGAAACTGTGGTGCCGCTTCGGTGGGAGAGATGTAAACAAAAATTTGGTTTTATCAAACGAGTTGATAAAGGTTGAATTACCACCGTGAAAGGTTAAAAAAGCTGACGTTTCGAGCGTTAGCACTTCGTCAGAGCGAAGGTAATTCAACCTTTATCAACTCGTTTGATAAAACCAAATTTTAATTTTCTATTACAATTACTGACCCCGCTTCCTTGTCATATGTTGGTATGCAAGCAATGAAATTAGCGTGAATTCCCTATTGGAGGTAAAAATTCCGCACCCCTTTTTTTTACCTCCGTGTGAGGTAATTTATGTATAACACCAATAGGTGATAACAGTGTTCTTGGGTTGATGTAAACGTCAATGTGAACAGCTGGCTTCATACTGGCGGAGTAAATACACCTTAAGTACACTTGAAACCTATTTCAGATGTGAGCGATTTTAACTTCAGCTCAAGTAGCCTACTTTATGGCCATGATAACGCATTGCCTTCAAAGAAGCCGAAGTACTCTCTCAAGTCTATTTCAGACCATCCTTTCGAGCTCACTTATTTGTTATCAAAAACATTCTTCAAATCTTCTATTTTCTCACGAATTTCTTTATTTGTTGAAGGAAATTTTATAAAGCGTTCTTTAAGCTTAAAAAGTTGCCTGTTCGAATTCACTGCAAATGAATTTCGCCGTTGACTTTCGAAATCCAAACTGTAAACCGCAATTCCTCACGTGATAGCTGTCGCCTGTTGCGAGACGCCAGAGTTCCAGGCCAACTCTCTCCTTCACGTTAATCGAAAGTCGAAATTTTGTATTTATAAGTTTACCCTAACAAGGTTACATAAGTATTCAAATGTTTGTCGCGCGACTCTGAAATGTTTCTTCTACATAAAATTAAGCCCTGGACTTGCTACGTGGTGTCGTTCTATGGACGAGGACAAACCTAATGCAAACAAACATGGACAAAATTCACTGCTTCAATGACTTTTGTTTGACACGTTTCGCACAGTTTTGTACATTTTGTACATTATTTTTGCAAAACACAAACTGACTTTTGGCTGATTATGCCATACGGTATTGATAACATGCGTATGTGCCCTTATATAAAACCTTAAATTCGAGAGTTTCTCGCATTTTGCTATTGACACAATTAATTACTAACAGGACGTCTTGTCGTACAATTCGGGGGTAATCATGCTCGTAATATAATTTTAAAATGTGAAATCACTCGCCCGATTACTCCTATTACCATTACTAATTCGTCCCGGCCTAGTTAAAGACGAAAAAGTTTGAATATTTCGTTGTGGTGAAAACAGAGTGCTTCGTCCTCGTCCTCGTCCTCGTCCTCGTGCTCGAATCTAAGGCTCCCTTTTATCGCTAACAAAACTTCGGTGTTCGTTCACTTTTTTCACCGCTTGCACAAACTTTAAACCACTTTGTACAAACGATGACAGGAATGGCCTGTTACAAGGGGCACATCTTCAAAAGTGCAAGCTAGTATTTACAGGTTAACTCTAGTTTTTCACGAGAAACCGGGGGCTATTCACAAAATTTTGAAAAAGCCGCCATTTTAAATCGGATTGCTGTCTTGCTCAATCTTCGCGCGCCACAATTGCGCACATGCGCAGACGTTATTTAGCCCTGTCCTCCTGTCGCCAATTTCGCAATAGATTCCAGTCTCTTGTGGACAGAAAGTCGTGGAGTCTGCTCGGAATTATTGAAATGAAATGTTTTTCATGGTGGAGGTTGTACAAAGAAGGTTGCTCGCTTTCTTTCAGTTTGCTATTAAATTCGGTGAGCTTCAAAGGTCAATTAAAACAGGAAAAGAGTACTTCAAAAAAATACCTGACTTTTAAGCGAAAAACCGCATATGGTGTTGGGTACCGTAACTTTAGTTTATCAGTGATCGGCACTAGACTCTGTGAATTAAGCGGCCCTACGAATTGTTGAAAGGCAGGCACAGTATGGCGGCTATAGAGACAAGATCAGCGTCATCTTTAAAAGCCAAAACCGCAAGAGTTTCGCGCGGCTATTTACCAAGAGTGGACTCCTTTTAGAGGTAAGACTGTAAGGAAAAGATCTAGCGCGACATAAACGGCGGATTAGCGGGAGGACTGGAGGAGGCTTCAGCACCCCCTTTCCCCCCCGCCGCTTTTGTAGAATAATAAATAATTCTCACTTATTTTACCACGGTCAACTCATCAGGACTTAAAAATACTATTTTTATACAAAACTTTAATTGATTCTGTTCCTTTGATGTTTTGCACCTGTGGCAATAGTCCTTATTGACAACTCAGCAAGGTTCGTAAATGGCTGAACATACTCCCATTAGATCAGTTATTGCAAATTAATTCTGATTGATTATTGATGTTCGTGTTTACAATGAGCTTATCAATTTCTCAATTTTTTATCTTCTACTGAAGAAATTATGTGACACCCCTGTTGTTCTAAACACCATTCAAATCAAACCAATGCAAAAAGTGGTCTTTGATGTGTGCGAGGCCTAGGAGTACATTGATGTGAAGAGAGTGGTGCTTCCTCTCAAAGCATTTGGAGTTAATATGTTTTCCATACTTGAAATGGTTGTCACAGAACAAAGGCTCCACAAGATGTCCTCACTAGTTTTACAGCTGATGCTCAAAACTGATAGTAGACTATTTTGGGTTAATTAATCATAAAGGATTTTACAGTACTTACAGTTAGTTTTCGTGAATAAATTTGTTTTTATAGGACAGTTAGTTTCATAAATCTGGTTTAACTGTTCCATCCTTAGATGAAAATAATACATATGTTCTGGCAATTTAGGAGCTGAAAATAAAATAATTTGGAAAAAAGGTTCTCTTTTAAGTTAACTTAATTGAATTAAAACAAACTTATTTACTTGAAACATTATGTCTGTGTTCAAATTATTGAGGGCATCGGTGCTGTTTTAAAGAATCACCGTCATTTATTAGCAGTATAATTGTAGTTTGAATTTTGCAACACGGACCATTTGAATGGACCTCCCTCAAATTTATTTTGCAGATGTGCAAACAATAAACACAATAAAACAAATTAATTTCTGAGGAGTGGGAAAGAGGTGATGTTTTAGTATTTTCAATTTCAAAGTGCCACTTGTCTCACTCTCCCTGGAAGGGAGTTCATATGCTCCCTCACCCACCCTTAACAAAAAAAAGCTAACAGACGTTTGCTACAGTCTTTTAGTATATTGTATCCTACTGACAAAAATATTGACATCTGAAGC
>BLAZ01000169.1:1513371-1515871 GCA_014633955.1 Acropora tenuis | reverse complement strand
AAGGAGGAAAACCGGAGAAGGCCCCCAAAAACCTTCAAGTCATGTTGAAATTAAATTGAACTTAGTGCTCCTGACTCAAAGATATGACCAATGGTAATGCATGAACCATTTGAGAAATTTAATAGTAATTCTATTGCATCTTTATTTTGCTGCTAATAGTATGCGAAGAGTATGATGCCTTCATCTGCTATGCACCTCCTGACAAGCCATTTGCTGATGAAGTGCTGAGAAAACTGGAGCAATGGCCTTACCGTTTTAAAGTCTGCATTGATTATCGAGATTTTTTGCCTGGCAGTGGGTGCAATCAGTTGGAATTGTCAGCAAAAGCAATTGAGCAGAAATGCAAGAAGGTGTTGGTGATCATGTCAGAGAACTTAACCAATTATCCTGTCACAGACTTTCAGGCAAAAGTTGCATTGAGTCTGTCTCCAGGTTTGTGCTTTACAGGTTTCATCAATTCTTTCAGAACTGGCCAGCCAGATCAGCTAGTCAGCAAATTGATGTAAGGCATCAGTTTTGATCCTCCGCAGGGAGCCATTAGTGTGTCAGATGAGCACCAATATGAATAGAGGTGAAAGTGTAGCAAAGAACTAAACTGATTTCAGCTTGTAATTTTCTAACTTTGCTAATTTACACTACAACTAATACTTGCCTTAATTTTTTATTATCTTTTACAGCTGCCAGAGAAAGGATTCTGATTCCAATAAAGTATAAGCCTTGCACAGTTCCAATTTGGCTGAGACTATTGTCTCCTCTTGACTACACTACAGAAGAAGCACGGTTATATTTCTGGAGGAACCTTTTAATGTCACTGGGCTACAGGGACAGTACTTCATAGATTCACATACTTTTATTGTTTTATTTGCTTTTATTTATTTATTTTATTATTTGACTTTTTTGCACAAAACAATTTACAAGTATGAGGAAAATTTTTAAATAAAAAAGAAGAACAGACGAACAATTATTTTTACCTAATGAAGGAGCTCAATTTGAAACTACAGGCTCATTACTAAGGGACCCCACCTTGATGTACGGCTAAAAAATGCAAAATATTGATGTGCAGACTAAACAAAAGCAAAGTGTAAGACTAAGGATGAAACTCACAAACAAATTAAAGGAGCTGTCTAGAAGCTTAAACTTCGCTAAGAAGAAATGTTTTCAGTCTAGAGTTGAAGATATAGTACAGTGGAACCCCGCTATAACGAACACCCCGTTATAACGAACAACATTTGAAAGCCCGGCAAAATTTCAGTAAAATATATGGAAACAAACCCCGCTATAACGAACCCCGCTATAACGAAATCCCCGCTGTAACGAATTGATTTTGACAGTCCCAACGCAAAATTTACCCTGCTATAACGAATATTTTGTCCTTTCAATCACAGTCGGTAAAAACGACATGATGATACAAATGGTTGAAAAGCGAAACGCATCTCTTATTCGTCAAGATGGGGAAACTTTGACCTTCAAAGCTTTGCTTTATTTAAATGTTGCTATTCACGTGCAAGTCTGTAGACTGTTTTGCGTGGTGTATATTCCATTGCTCAGCCTGGTTCAGCTTGGTTACCCCGCTATAACGAATTTTTTTGTTGTTAACCAGATAATTCGTTATAACGGGGTCTTCGCTATAACGAAGACCCCGCTATAACGAACAATTTTTTCGGTACCGTGACACTTCGTTGTAGCGGGGTTCCACTGTAATAAGGTTTTGAATTTCATGATCAAGAGAAGTGAAAACCTTAGGTCTTGGAAGTGTTAATGCAAACGGTGTGGTAGTTGTTCGAGACCAAAATAAGTAAGGTCACTAGAATTTTGTGTTACTTACTCTCTGGTTAGCATTTTGTTAAATGATTTTCAAGGAAATTTAGACTGTCATTTTAACCATTTATATGATATCAAGTGCCTGTGTTCTGTGTTTGTGCCACTTTATCCTAGTTTTCTTGGTACTTTGCAGCATCTGCCATTTTTAATGGCAACCTTGCTTTCTGGTAAGTGCTAAATGCTGGTAAAGTAGTGACTGTTAGGTAATTGTTAGTATTGTGGATAAATTTGTTGGTGGGCCAAGCTAGAACAGCACAGACACAACTTTGATTACATAAAATCAACAGACTCTGAGAAAATGTCTTTAGAATACAATTTATCAATCATCTTACAGTTAAGTTACTGAATTTGGTAGGTATCAAATTTATTCAATGTTTTATTTGCCCATTTTCGTCCCCTTTTCATCCATGGTTTCCATCTATTTTTACCACTTTTTGTAGTTTTTGAAGCTTTCTATCACCCTGTCGGGCGTTGCAATAGAACATAAATGTATCTATGTAACTCCTCAGAACCTGTTCACAAACTTCTGGGTCTCAGATGGTCGAGTGCACTCGACCAGCCCTGAGAAACTGGACTGCAACAAGTTTACCCGCTTCCCGAGGCACTCCAACATCTGTGGGAGGACAGCAGAAACACCATCATTTTGATATATCTCCTCAGAAAACTGGGCAAGGAGGCT
>BLAZ01000169.1:1480922-1483422 GCA_014633955.1 Acropora tenuis | reverse complement strand
ACTTCATTTGCCTGCCAACACCTGGCAGCCTTATGCAGACATCTGGTAGGTCATTAATCTGGAGAAAATTCTTTATATTAATTTTAGTATGTGTTAATGAGGACTTAATCAATAAGGGATTCCTTTTTTATTTTTGTCTTATCTTAGGGCACCGTTGCTCATTGAACATTACTTCAACAAAAATTAATGAAATAACTCTCTCTTTTAAATCTAATGTCCAGAATGCATTTATACATCCAGGAAGATAATTTAATTAAAAACCGGACCAATTCATTTCACTTTTGAAGCAAGGCCAAAGGTGTACAAATGTAGAGAAATTCAAAGTCTATCTTGAGCCACAAGGCCCACCAAGCTAGATTTTTGCTTGAGGCCAATAGATAATTGTCTCTCAGCACTGGATGGATTCTAATCCATTAAAGGGTTTGCGGTAAAACCCAAGCAATCTGGGAGGAGAGAGATGAAGTGGAGTGAAGTTTCTCTGAGAAAACAATGGCCTGGTCTCTAACCAAGTGTCGCAAAAAGTTGTGCTTCAAAGCTCAATCACCGCACAATATTGCCTTCATGACATTAATTATAATAATTATTGTACTTTTTGCAATTTCTGTAAAAATTAAAACATCAAAACAAAAAAGTGTAAGGTAACGCAAAATCTTTGTTTTTTTTCACACTTAATACTATATTAATATGTCTATCACACCAATGCAATAACACCTGATTGACAATAATTTTTATTATTTTGAGAAATTATGGGATACATAACATCCTGGTTGAGAGAGTAGCAAAACTGTCCCATTAATGGTTGAAGACACAAGAGGTGGACACATGATGTAAACAAATACTGATTACCTTGCCCAACACCCACTTATGTCCAGAAATAGATGTAGTTACTCGTAGGTTTTATAGATGCAAGTGCAATTTCAATTAATATCGCAGTGTCTTGCTAAATGATATATGTATAAGCATAAACCACCTTGTGGAGGCTGTGTGGCTGAGTGGTTTAGGGCGGTGAACTTGAAATCTAGTAATTCTAAGTTCAAGTACAGCGCTGACTACCCACTTGATTTGTTCCAGGTTGTCTCTGGTTCAACTTCCTTGCTGTGCTTCCATATTAGGCCAAATGGTCTACCTCTAGCTGCTAATTGCGATTCTTAACCTGTTGTTTTTGTTTGTAAGAGTACTTTGTTTTAAATTGCCCGTAAGAAGCCCCAGAGTGGGGTCTTCAAATAAATGGGGGTAAATTTATATTTAAACATTTGGGTTAACTATCATTTGTGTTGGTTATGCATTTTTCAAATTCTGAACTGTAAATCTGACCTGTAAGAGGTCTGTGAAAGAATCCTGCTAACTTACGAGCTTGTGTAAGCTCAGGTTGGAAGAAGGATATATTCATAGGTCTGGCAATTTGTTATCACAACTCAAACAGTTTTGTTGTTTCCTTTTCTCAGCGTATGTTATCTACCAGTGCAGAGATGGTAATTTCTTGTTTATTCATTGGATCTACTATATTTGCTAATATTATTGTTATGTACTTGAATGCACAATAGACCATTTCACAGTTGCTTGGCCTTTGAATGAAAGTGAGGCTAGAGTTGACTTTGTTTGTAATAGAAACCTCCCTGCTTTTCTTGTGTTAATGATGCATGGTAATTAGTAGGAATTTACATAAGAAAAGCAGTGATCGAGGCTTCTGGCAAAACAAGGTCGACATCTACGAGCACTTAGGTGTGAAATTTAGAGTCACAGAGAATGGATGCATCCTCTTTAATCCTTCAACTGTATATATAATTAAAGTCAGACCTCAGAAGATATTCATTCATTTAATGTTATAGGTTATAGATCTGTTTTGTATGGCACATTTCATCTTTTAATATTTCTACAATCACTACAACAGCAAGCTACCAAATAACTGAAGAACTGTAACATTAATTACATTAAACTGCAAAACTGTTCCAGGATGTTGAGGTCTTACTTCAAGTTAAGAACAAAGTTGGCTTGATCTCACTGAACCGTCCAAAGGCACTGAATGCTTTAAATTTAAACATGATCAGGAAGATCTACCCAGTGTTACAGGTATGTCAATAGAAACAGTAGATTTAATTTTTTTTTCAATTATTTTTAAAAAGCTATAGAATGGTACAACAGTTCAAGTGTCTCAATTGCATTGTAACTGTGGTGACACTGAGTGAGAAAGATCATCTGTGAGTATGAAGGTGAAATATTGAGAGATCCCATTGATTGCTTGAGCAGCACTTGAACTCAACGTTACCAGATTCCAAGTTGGCTCTTTCCCTTTATTTGAACTGATGTTTTCAGAGACAACTAACAAAACTATACCTTGCCACCTTACATATATGTTTATATGAGAGTTCTGACTTGAGATTACACTTAATTAATTCACAAAACACCCAAAATGTCAGTTAATTAGGACGTTTTTGCCTGGAGCCCTTCACTTGTTCATTATAAGCAACCAGGTGGACAATCATTAACTTTGTTTGGAATT
>BLAZ01000169.1:1385759-1388259 GCA_014633955.1 Acropora tenuis | reverse complement strand
ACCACTGTAGCCATAGATATATTTATGATCAGTAAAGCTTTGTGATCCTTAATATTATCTTTTCAGTCGACCGAATTCAATTAAGATGTTGATATATAAGGTATAAGTAAAGAGAGATCATATTACAGCACTGGAGTTAACTGTGTTTTGTGCAAGCATCTCAGGCATAAATTATAAATGAATTGGTCCAAATTTTCACTGAAGATGAATCCTTTACTCCATTAGGTACCAACCTGACACGTCCAGCTGAATTTTTCTGTTGAGTCTGTCACAGGTTCTGTGCACAATGGATGGTAACCTTTGTTGCATCTACGGCAAACCAACACTTTTTCCTTGGATACGGCTTTCCTGCAAAGTTCAATTTTTTTCATGTCTTTTTTTTCTTTTTCATAACTTCATATTTTTTGCAACCAATGTCTCAAAACTATTAGTAAATCCCCAAACTACGCACTTCATGTATGTTTAGCTGTGGCTGCAAACAAGAAACGTTTCCAAAACATTGCAGCCAGTGATCTACACCTTGGTACATGTGAGTAGCAGGATGACCTTCAGGGTATTCTGAAAGGTGCTTCTTTTACCATACTTAGCCACATGTAGGACACATACTTTCTTTTTGACTACAAGTTTGAGGTTTAGCCCAGACGCATTGCATGGATACCTCATTAATTTTATTGCTTTAGCAAGTGAACCTAACCAAATTTTTCACAAGTATTTTACTGTATATTTTGCCAGGTAAATGGTTTCCACTGACATCAATCAGTGTGATGGCCAATGTTTCTTATAGAAACACCTCCTAATGGTGCACAAGTATTTCATAAATTCTGAGCACCTACCCCACTTCACGTTACAGCACCCAATCCCATGCTCATCCATTTGGGATCAGACACTGCTAATGGTTGCATGACTACAACATTTACCTGCAAAACTGGCAACTTTTGCATTGCATGCATTCCCAGCCCACCCGAACGGTCTCTGTAATGCGCACAGGAGGAGAGCAACAATAGCTGTGATAATGGCAACTGCATCGAGTGCACAGCAATAGCTGAGATATTTCGCCTCCCTGATGGCATCTGTCACAGAAGGCTGCAAATATTACAGGAAACATTTTAACGTTGAAAATGTGGTGTTTTCCCAACTATGAGAAAAATCATTTCTGCAACAAGAAATGAATGACCATGACTATCATGAAGGTCATTCTAAAGAGTTCGCTTGCAAAGTTTTGGCAAATGATGCACTTTACCTGGAAAGTCCCGGAAATGCATTAACCTTTATTAACTTTATTTAACCAGATTAATATGGGGTATGATTACAGGTTTTATGATGGAAACATTAGTCTCTTAATAAATCAATACCAGGGTCCCTGATACTAATAAAAAATAATATTATCTCCAGATCCCATATGTGGCAGTATCGCCCATGAACAAGAAGGTCCCCACAAAACCACCAGGGTTCAATATCCACCAAAATGGTCCCTTAAGAAGGTAAAGTTCATATTCCTTTTCTTCCTTGCTGCACATTTGAAGCGTAAAATGTCTGGATGATACGATATTAGTTTGGTGGATGCTAATTTTTTAGAGCACACCTTTTCTACGCACCCTACTTCAAAAAAAAGCACCTGAACCCCAACGCCAATAATTTTATTATTATTATAACTGCCACTGATGCAAAAAAAGAAATAGGATCCAAATTACTGAAATTATTCCATGGAAATCAGGTCTGTACCATAAAATCTTGACCACAAGATAACCAATGAGACTGCTTCATTTGACCTTGAGAATTGCTTAACAATAATTTCCTATATAATTTTATAACATAATAATTATAATTATTGTGACATTATGTGTGCCCTCCAAATCAGTCTTGTGTGGTTTGACATGAGACACAGGGTCATTGTGTCTGTAAATTAAAAGCTATTCCATCTTTGTATGATGCCAAGGATGAGATCAAGGATAATAATTCCAATAAGTTGTGTATCATTTGCCATACAAGACAGTGGCTCATTAAGAGTTAATTCAATAACTAGCTCAAAATAAATTATCAAACTAAGTAACTCACCTATTCTTGCAATCACATCCTCATGACTTGAGCAGTACAGTTTCATTGTTTTTATATCCTTAAATTTAAAAAGAGGAGAGAAAACAACAATTTCCATTTTGTTTGATAATTTGCACAATAACATGATGATTCCAATATTAATTTTAAGCTCTTCTGTTTTAAATTAACCCCTACCTGATATGCTCTTGCAGCCATCGCACAAGGAAAATGGTACAATTTGCCACAGTCAGGAATCTCACAAACAATGCTAGCACCAAAACGTCCACAAAAACTACACTTCTATAAAGGAAAACTTTGCGTAAGTCTCTTCTTGACCAAAGAGAAAAATGTGACACTGTTACAGAGACAAAATAATGAATTTTCAATTGCCAATCATGTTCCCATGACAATAATATTTATTTCTCCCTATCTGTTGTAATTTATTAGAGATCAAGTCACCCAGGAC
>BLAZ01000169.1:1272569-1275069 GCA_014633955.1 Acropora tenuis | reverse complement strand
CTCAAAACTTACCACATTTCCGATAACTTGAAGAATCAAGCAGGCGGAATTACGCCTTTTCTTTGACGCTGATAACGGACGGATTAAAGTCATTTGAAAAACTTTGAAGCTCCTCACATAGTTTGCGGACAAATTATCTGGTTTGCTTGTAGAAAAAAAAAACGCATAAACAGAACAAGATACAAACGATTTTCAACGAGAGAAAAACACCTGCGGCGAGTGAATAATAATTAACTCCGCCACAGCTAATGAGTTTAACATCGAAATTTTATTAACTTGTTATCGCGAAAAAAATGCCAACACGTAAGTGAAAAACTGGCACATCTTTCTGTAAAGAAACAGTTTTTCTTCTCACTAACTTTGCTACGTTCAAAAATGTTTGGGATTTCCCAATTGAGATACGTCCGCGCGGGAAAGGAAATGACAAGATCAAAATTTGATCGAGTTCCAAAGTTTTCGTGAAATAAGATATTGTAGGTTGCAGAAGCTAAGAAGGGTCATCAGTGAAGTATAGACGACGTCTACGCGAAATTTGCATTGAAAGGTAGAAGAGGTCACTGAGGAGTCCTATTGAGGAAACTTATTATCTTTACTAAAGTTTGAGCTAAACTTTCTCATAGGTCGCTGATTTATTCAACGTAAATAATATTTTACGCAATTACATAACTTCACTGTATCATATATCTACAGTTAAAGCGGGTTCAAACAAATTATACGATTACAAATTTGAAGTTAAAGACAACGCCATCATATGCTTGAACGCAATGGTTTTTCTCTGGCTTGTTCGAACCACTATTTGCCGAAAAATAGGCAACAACAACAAAAATCTACCATGAAACGAATCTAATCCACAATTACTTTCCAACCGCCATGAATTAGCCGAAAAACGCTTGTTGTTTAGAAAGCTCGAGTTCCCTGTTAGTCATACTAACACAGAATATAAAGCTTTTCATCTTAGGGCATTCAGTGTGTAAGTGTCAATCACTTTTACAAATCTGAAACAGTACAACAGTTAACTTAAAATAAACTGATGATTCAACTTTTTACTTACCACGAAGACTCTAACTTGGTTGCTTGAAAGTGGGAAGCAAGCAAATATGCAGTTCGTCCGAAGTACGGATTTTAAGGTGCGTGACTAAACCGCGCGAAACTGGAAACAATTTAATTTCTTCGAGGCACAAGGCACAAGGTCACAGATCCAAGTGTTTATTTTTCCCTATCGTAAACTTTACCTCATTTCCCGTATATTTAAGATTTTTCTTTCAAACAAAAGACTAATTGTTCTCAATTTGACACACGTTTCTTAAAAAGATGCCGAAAGTAAAGCTAAAAATGACATTTTCCTTGAAACAAGATGTCTTTAAATGCGATGTCAATTGTATCTATTTTTAAAGTTGTTAATATTATTTCAAGTGTGGAGCTGCAGTTATAAATCAATGTTACGCGACCCCCAAATCACACAGGTTTTGACGCTGAACATTTGTTTTTATAAGGTAATGGTGTCGTGAAATATTTCACCACATTTAATCTCAAAAGTAAACATTGGTTTTGCGGCAGAGTGCATTGAAGGATGGGGCAAAATTTTGAAGAGAAGGTCGAGTGGAGGAAAGGCTATTTTTGGATCTTCAACAAGTAGGTTTTACAAACCTCTTACACCCAGTTCGTCACAATATTCGACAAGTCAAACTCGGGTACTATATATCGCTGGACAATTCAACTTGACAAGCGAACTGGGCTTAATGTCGCAGTCACCTATCCTCAGTAGTGGAGCATACGTACAAATAATCGAAGGATCATAGCTCTCGGATTATTTCTGCGTTTATCCTTCGTCAGCGCCATAAACACATCTCTGTAAGAACCGGCTTTCTGTCTGAAACTTTAATAAAATCGATAGGAAAAGGTCTGTAGAATATACCCATATGCTAATTTATTTAGACAAATGACATCAGCCCAACCCCAGATGACTATTTAACTAACATCTTGTCTAAAATTCAGTGTCCTTTCAGTTGTCAATTTGAGAAGAATACGGTTTTGTTTTATCCATGGCATTGTTTTCTCAAGTTACAGCCATTAAAATCACTAGTGCCAATTTTGTCAAGATTTGACTCCGGCAATTTACTTTTGCCAGCTTTATATTCAGGTAATTACGATATCAGTTCCATGGGTGACAAATAACTGCTTCATTTTGGCGCGAAATTTCCGCCTCTTGATCATTACTAATCAATTATTTCCACATGCATGCAATATATATGGTTGTTATGACAACTTTTTCTACAGCGAAAAATTCGCGTTTTGTGAGTGTAGTCTGTCACCGCTGGTATTGAAAGCAATTAAATGGCACACAAATCAAATAAGGAAATAGCATAAAATAGTAATTTCAACACTTTTAGACACAATTTTGATATTTTCACTCGTCACTATTTGAAGTTATGAATATGCAAACGAATGTGTGGGTTAGTTGTTGTGCCTTTTTTGATTAAAATGCTGTTAGTTTCCATGT
>BLAZ01000169.1:1197569-1200069 GCA_014633955.1 Acropora tenuis | reverse complement strand
AGACAGGCTTCTCTTTTGCAGTCGAATTCTACACTTTCCTCCTCACCCATAAATCTTTTTTGTTACACTCAATGTTTAAGGTTATAAAATTGTTCATGATTTCCTCACGCCTCTGATGTGAAAAAGTTGTCTCTGATTGAATTCATGAAATTCACTTTTTCAGTGGACTATTAATGCAATCTTTTGTGTGCAACACTAAGGAGCAATCAATTAAGCTATGATCATCGGAGTTATGAACGCAATTTAAGCAATTGCGTGTAGAAGCCTGAAAAAGTCAGGACTTCAACAGGGTTTGAACCCGTGACTTCGCTTACTTGATTTCAAAATCCGCAGTTCAATATATGAAACATTTCATATATCACTTCACACTAAGGGGCAAGTTGTCATGAATATACAAATACAACCCTGCTTGGAGGCGGTTCAATAATTCAATGATTAAAACGCCTTGTTTAAAGTGAATTACTCTATCTTTTGCAGGACCAAATGAAATTTATCGAACCCAAATAACGGCAAATAAAAACTACAGCTACTGGATGAAAGATGGTGTTCAGAATGAATCGTGGACTCAGAATGAACAACATCCAAGAGTTAATAGTGAAATGACCAGGTACCAGAACTTTATTACCAGGTTGGCAAAAGATTTAAGACAGCCTCTGCAGTGTTGCTGGTGAATACTTGAATTAGTGTATGCACAAAAAGATGCGTGGCATGTATTCATGAAAAGCGCTAGATCCATGGGAGGCAGTTATTAAATTTTCCCAACTTTTGGCCAGATTTGGATTCTTTGTGAAACAGCATTTGCATGAAAACAACATACAAAGCTGACACTAAAGTTGTGTAACAGCTAGTTGGATGAGAATAAAACAATTGGCCAACGCTACACATCGTCTGTGGTCTTAACACTCACCCATAAAACAGTCCTGGGAGAGTAGAAGGGTGCTAACTCAAAGCAGAGTGGGTACTCGTTTTAAATTATATTTTTCGTCAAGAACAAATGTGATATAAGGTAAAAGGTAAACAATGTGCCTTGTAATAATAATAATAATAATAATAATAATAATAATAATAATAATAATATTATAATATTATTATTATTATGAGTCATATCTCCTTTTGCAGATTATAGGTGCATTTTCAAACAATTAGTGGTGTGCACCATGATCAGCCAAACTTTCAGGATACTGTACAAAACTGCCCCACATGTTGTGTAAAATAATAGTTGTTTGTGTTTGCAGGTTTGTTGATGAGATGACACTAACAAACAGAGAATTCACACTATTTTAACAATTTCCTTTCAAGCAAGACAAGGACAAAAACCTCCAATTCACCCCTTTTAATTTTGCATCCTTTGTAGTGTTGATTTTTGTACCATCTATCATAGTATTTTATACAATAAAACAACGAACAGCAACTTCAATATTTCAATATTATCACTTCAATATTTTCTGTCAACATTGTCAAAAATAGAAAAAGTGGACTCAATTTTAAAAATGATAATAATAACAAGTTTCAATTTGGGTAGAAGTCAATAATATTATCATTAGTAACTTGTTGTAAATTATGACCATGCTGGTTCCAGTCTGTATCAACTGGTAATTAATTTCCATGTTCCTTGCACAGCCCTTTTTAATACAACTAGGCTCGCTGGTTGCTGACATATTTTCCAGCCAACAGTAAATCTCTCATTGTGTACAGTACTGGTCAAAGGTAAGTTGACAGTCCAAAACTCGATTATCTGAACTTGATCCTTGATACTCGAAAATTTGGAGGATCAAGTCCTGAGTCAAGGTTTGAGTCAAGATTTGAGACAAGGTTGAAAGCAAGGTTTTCAAGAAATTATCGAGAGCTTTCACAAACCTTTTGAGACAAAATAGAGACTTTCGAGTCTTGAAAACAAAGGACTTTCATGTGATTATTTTTTCACTTTTGAAACTTTTGTACTGTTAAAGGTTGAGAGAGAGAGGACACAGGGGATGAGTTTGAAATATTGTCCTGCACTCGTGATGAGAATATAACAATAAATTATTATTATTGTTATAATTATGATCAAATTCTGTAATTATTGTTATATCATCAAATTCTGTAATGTGTCCTTCATTCTCCACTAAAAATTAACTAATGTCTTTTAGAGAGCAATAATTTATTATCTACAAGAATGCTTAGTATTCTACTGCTGAGATACAGTAGATTACAATACTCTTTGAAGTGAATGCAGTAGTTACCATAAATCTCTCTTCAAATTCCATATATTTAAATAAATAATAATTATCATTGGGAATACTCCAACTATTAAGGCCTTCTAAAAAATTGAAGGAATAAAATTAATTGATCTCAAGTTCTTTTCAAACAAGGAACACAACATACTCCACCTTAAATGAAAATGTTTCTATCTGAATGACCTTCTTTTAAGCCTTGATAAGGTGTTCTTTTCAAAAAATTCTCCTTAATTAACACTATTAATAAACAATTATTGGATGAGGCTGAGCATGATATCAAGAAT
>BLAZ01000169.1:1078366-1080213 GCA_014633955.1 Acropora tenuis | reverse complement strand
GTTTGTTTTTGTTTTGAATCTCTTTATTGTCCAAACGCGTGATCTGATTGGCTGAACGCACTCAAGCTGTTCGAAAAGGCCGCCATCTCGGCTTGTACTTGTCAGCTTGTAACAACTAATTTTATAAATATACACCGAATATGTACAAAATAACACAAGAAAACTATAGAATGTTGAACAGGGAACGTATTTACACAGGGAGATTAAAATATATGTGCAGGATCCGATTGTAATGAAAAAAGGCGATGATAACAAATCTTAGAAGTTTTGAAAGTTTCGTGTCACACCAATTTCAGCGCAATGCATTTTGGGTGAATGTGGGCCTTTAAGAAAGAAGTGGTGGCATTCTTGCAACAGTATTAATTACGTAACAGAATCCATGTATGTCAATCTGCAATGTACTGTAAATCAATGTGTGTAATGAGCATTTTTTAGGTGACACGGCAAACTCAGCTGAAATCTGAGGGTTTCCAATATAAGATGAATTGATAACTTATAGGATTACTAATTTTGGACCCTTTGCCAGCCTATGCTTATCAGAGAATTTGCCAAATGGGTTTAGTAAGTAAAACCAGAAGCCTATCACTTGGTGGCTAAAATTTAAGAAAAGTGTAAAAAAAAATATATAACTTTGAGTTTTATTCTAGTAAAAGAAATGCCAATGTGAGATATTAATGGACAAGAATTTTTAGCCGTTCACAAATGTGCTTATCCATTCAAGTTGATCTTTTCAAAATGGATAAGAACTATTATTATTGTTTTGATGGAATGAGAAGAAACCAGCACAAACCTATATATATTTGTTGCTAATAATTATTAATTTCATATTTCCTAAGAAAATGGTTTGAACTCTGCAGGAGTAACATACCATATCATTTTCAATAAAGGCTCATAAATCTTACAGGCCAAGGAAAGAATGCTTTATTTATCATTTATTTATTTATTATTTATTTATGTTTCCAAAAATGAAAATGCCTAAAACGTTGGTGAAACACTTTCCTTCTTATCCTAGATTACAATGAGATGATGTAAAAAATGGCGCGATATAAAGGAAATCCTAGTTAATGTCTCCTATTAGTGTGTTAAGTCATCAGCACTAATTGGACAATTTAAGTTGTCCAAGGTAGGCAAAGTCTGATATATTTCCATGTTAGGTGCATGACCTGTCTCTAGGCTCGTCTTACTGGCTGAGCACTAAACATATACGGTATTTCTGGAATTTGATTGGCTGAGAGCAGTGGGTTTAGACTAAGTTGTAAATATCTAGATGTGGAAATTTCATATCTCTTTGGGTACAAAGGGCAGCTTGCTTTGTACCTCCTATTTGACGTACAATATCACTGTTCCTGTTGTGAAATAACGTACAACAATAATTATATGTAAAAAGCATAACAATGACATTACGCCTATAACCCAACACGGATAACACACAAGAAAGTTGATGATACGGTGTTTAAAACATTAAGCAGTGAAAGTTCATTTTCATTTTCAGCTTCCCTTGCGGCGTTAAGCCCTTTTTTTCCTATGTTGCTCTGCTGCCTGTCTTTCTCTATCTTGTCACAGATGTCAGTTATAAACCTCTGCCAGCCAGCCAATCTCCCATGATCGCTCTGCAACTATTTAGTGCACCTCCACACTTGAGGATGTCTTTTATGGCATCCTTATACCTAAGGAGAGGACAGCTGACTTTTCTTGAACCCTCTGTCAGTTCTTCATGGAGAAGTGCCTTTACAGGCCGCTCATCCAGCATGCACGCTACATGGCCTATTCAGTCTGTTCCTGATGAGAGTTATCTTGGTTTCTGCAGATTTAGAGCAATCCATTATCTCATTGTTTGTGATGTAGGG
>BLAZ01000169.1:1060866-1063366 GCA_014633955.1 Acropora tenuis | reverse complement strand
TTCCTGGAGCTTCCGCGACTGGCAAACAACGGTTGATGCTGAAACTATTATATTACTCGCGTGATGTGATTCATCCGTGGGATTTTCTGGTTTTTGTTAAATCGGTGCTGCAATTCAATTCGGTTAATTCAGATGCCTACATCAAAGGGAAATTCACAATCAGGGCAAAGAACTTAAGAATTTTCTCCTAATTATAAACCAGTTCTATCAAAAAATGTGTAGGTGGAGACAGGCAGTAAAGCGCAGTTTTAGCACCCCAGAGTGGAGGGGCTGAAAAAAAGGCTTGGACATTAGAGAGTTCTTTTCAATTGAATCTGTATATTACTATGACTTTAGATTTCTGTCCAATTCAACATGCAATCTGACAACAGAAATTACATCTTATACGAAACACTGGCCTCTAAAGTTATGTCTGCAATTGATTACTCTGACTCGATCACTTCATAACGATAAAAATGGCCACGAAGTGGCTGAAAAAGAAGAAACGACAATGAAACGTTCATTGCTCTACAGTTTTTCACACCTTTTCTTTTCATAAAAGAGGCTCACTCACTGACTGAATAGTTTCCTTTGCGAAAGTTAAAACATAGCTAAGCACAACTACATTATTTGGACAAAACAGCTTCATGTCCAAGTGTAACGATCAAGGCACTGAAAACAATCAAAAAGCCCGATTTCTATATCCAGGAAATAATCAGTTGAAACCCAGCCGAGGTTGAAACAAATCCACATAAATTGCCGAAGGGTAATGTATAGATGAAAATGCACAATAAAATATTCGGAAATATAATATTCTGCGTCCAAGAAACCTAGCACTGACTAGCCACTTATGTGCGTGTGTGTGGTAGAAATCGTCCGCGAAATTCACTTCAAAAATGTTCATCATTTCAAAACAATGGATGGACAAAAGAAGAAGAGAGTTAGAAGACAACATGCAACTTAAAGTCGCAAATCAAATTTCACACTTTTCAAATCATTTTTACATTTATAGGTTGTAGTTTATCAAATGCAAAATAAAACCAGTTCACCAACCTAAGCAGTTCAAAGATGTTTGATAGCTGAAGATCGCCTAACGATATGGTTTACTGATCTAATCCAACCTAATACCGTTACTCTTCAAGACATTTAGCCCGTGCAAATTAATAGTGATCCAAATATCTCCAAACGAACGGGCACTGTTAATTAAACAGTTCTTCAAAGTTACGATGCTTAATTAGGATAAAAATGCGAACTTTATCTCATTGAAACATTGTGAGAAAGATTTCGGAAATCGGTTTCTTATAGTTGAAAGTGTTCACGAATCTTTGAAACTCAGAAGTAAATCACTCTTATGATGACAAAGAAGTTGCCTTTGGGGAAAAAGGATAAGATCAAACCGATTCACTCGATCTGATCGACAGTGTTAAACGATGTTAAATTCACTTTATTATGATTATGATTATTATTAGAAGTATTATTTTCAATCTATTTGAATGCAGAATTGAATATTCGGAATTTCTTGACTGAAAATGCCCGGCCTAAATGATAGGTAACAACTTAAGATTCGTGACGATTACATTTTCCAAACTAATCATCAGAGAAACATACTCCAAGAAAACCTTGTGACATCAACAAACAAGCAACTAGTACAAAAACAAGATTCACTTGTGAATCCTCTGTATTATCACCTTTAATCAGTACAAAAGTAGCCTTGCTTATTAGCTCGTGATTTCAGAAACTTAAGAGTTTATTGCAACAGACTAATCGAGCCCTAGAAACTCAAGGCCATAATTCTACAGCCATGCATTTGCGAAGGTAATAACACAACTACGCGGATGACTTATCATCTCATAGGTTAAGTCCAACAGGTGAAACAGGGATTAAAGAGATCAACTTAGATCAACTACCGAGGACATGGCAAATTTGATCGTCCACTCAAACGCCCGATCTCGGCAATATTGTTCTGGAATACAGTTCAATTCAAGCCATTCAGTCAAGTGAATAATTTATCGTTTCACAAAGCGTACTGAGCGAAACAAACACGATCTTAGCAGAAATGAACCATGCAGATTGTCGTTCGCTAATACTTAGTACTCACAAACAGAAACCTGAACTACACTCACTCGATCTTCCCCAATTTAATTAATCGGAAATAGAAAAAAATGAAGTTAACCCTTTTTGCTTGTCAGTGGTATTTCAAGACTTGGAGCTAGTGTGGTAGTTAAAAGAACGATCAATTGAATAATATACAGCTTGAAGAAGGCGCCATCCAGTTGATAATTTACAAGGTTGGTGCAGTTCGCCAGTGAAGGCAAGGCTCGTTCTTTCAGTGACAGACTAGGATTGAACACGGAAGGTCTACACATTACACATCTTGCGCTTTAACTGCTTATACTACCTAAACATTGTGTATCAAAAACAATGTGAACCGCGCAATGGGATGAAGTTGTCTGAGAATGAAATAAGCCGGAAGGTACCCAAAAAACATTGTCATGGGCGAGACGATCCAGTCATAAGCTTG
>BLAZ01000169.1:935646-943146 GCA_014633955.1 Acropora tenuis | reverse complement strand
GTTCTAAGTCAAGACAGGGTAAAGATGTGTTAAAAGAAAACTAAAAAGAGTGGCTGCATGTGCTTTATCGTCAGCGTGATAGGAATCCAGAGAAAATAAAATTTTAAAGATACAATGAATTAAGCATGACCATGATTCAGTTGATAATTATGCTGATGTTGGCGATGACGATGATGAAGATATTAACGTGTAGATAATATAATTTGACTCACGTTATAGATATTGAAAGGTGTCCAGGAGCTGGGCTTTTTGCCATCTGCTCGAATGTACATCAAAATACCACACTTGTTAATCGGTGATTGTTCATCCTTGCTGCACCTGGGATATACTGCTTGTCTGGAATGTGTGTAAACACCAGTCCACCATCCCTCTTTGTGGTCTGTCCTGTCGTTAAAATTAATGTCTGTATATCCTTTGGTGTCTGTCACCTGCAAGTTGAACGCATCATGAAGAGTCAATACAGCATTAAAACTATGACTCATGTTCCGCGGAGGATATCCTTCAGATAATCTGCCGACCTGAACACTCCGAACCATCTCAACGTTTTGCCTATTTTGGTTGATAGTGTAAAAAAAAAAACGTCAAAAAAAAGACTTGAAACGGCGACCCAACTGGTTTTCTTCTGGGAACTGAATTCGTGCAAAAATGTCCTTTCATTCTAAGTACAATTGAAGATGGCTAATGACTACCGGTAAGAAAACCACGAGTAAGACTGCAAAAGTATTTTCTAGTTTTTCTCTCGGTGTAAGAACCAATGATAGTCTTTCTCTGTTTACTTTGTTTTTGGTTTTACGTCATCGGTGACTTTGACAGGTTAATTCTTACACCAAGGATCAGCCTATTTTCTGATAGGGTTAAATGACACCAATAAATCAACTTCAAAATGTTTCCAGTGTAAGAAGAAAGCATGTACCAAGGACATCTAATTGTCAAGCTGTTTGAACCTGAACCTACCACCCTCTTGAAAATGGTATCATAGGCCCAGTGTGCGTAGTCGTAGTAGACCTTTCCGTGATCGACGATTTGCTGCAAGTATTTCTTCCTGTAAAAGAGACTCTCTATCTGTGAAATCGTTCAACTCATTCACCTAAATGTAGAAAGAAAGAAAGAAAAAAGCAAGTAGGTCTTAAATGGGTTTGAATTAAGAGGATGATTCTCAAACAACGGGTGCCTGTCTTTCATTGCCATGGGAAATAAAAGGATTTTGCAAAACACTTCCAAGTTCCAACACAAGTTGCTTCTTTGTTTTCACAGATGCTTTTCTAGTCTTTGTTGTTGTTGGTGTTGGGGGCAGTGTGGCCGAGTGCTTAGGGCGTCGGATTAGAAATTTGGAGATCCCGAATTCAAGTCCCGCTCTAACTACTAGTTCGAGGCAGTCCCTGGTTCAACTCCTCGGCTGTGCGTGTACATAGCCAACTGTCTGCCTCCTGCCAGTTGGGATTTTTACCCTGAAATACATAGCTTGTTTTTTCTTCTATGATTAATAGGTTTCTCGATAGATCTTCATGGACATTTCATTTTTAAAAAATTGGCACAATCCAATAGCAAGATTTATTTTCACATCTAATCGTAACCTCTGGATTCTAATACATAATTATAAACAAACCAGAAACCGTTTCACTTCTCAAATCACAATGAAATTTGTCTGTTATCTTTTTTCTCACTTTACTCCGACGGTTCTGGTTCATACCCCTTGACATTCGTTAGGCGGGATCTCGCAGAGGAATCATGCTGAATGCACAAGAAAGCTATGAAGACTTTTTTTTCAATAATGAAAAGCGAGGTGCTATGACCTCAATATATAATGAACACATTTAACACCATGCGATGTGTAGAGAAGACTATGTAAAAGGCACTTACCAGCATCTGCAATGAGTAAATATGATAGGATGCAAAATCCCTGAATGGAATAAGCACTGCCTCGAGACGATGCACATCAAAGTATTCGAGTTGTTGTCCTTTCTTATCTCCGTTGAAATATTCGTCCAGTATCATAAAGTGAGGCAGGTCAGCGTGAATGTCACGAATTGACGACCGCTGACAAGTGATGGAATTCTTTCGACTGCTTTGCTCGATACAGTTTGTCCAATGGCGTTTGAGGCTTTGGAGCTGATTGTTAATTCTGCGCGTCTCTTGTTGAATAACTCTGCCATCCACGTATCCTTGCATCTTGTTCATTCGATCATTTATATCATCCGTCAGCTTTTTGAAGGCTTTGTTGACAATGTTCAATAGGTCTTGTGGAGTGGGTTTAGTCAGTGAACCTAGAACCCCCATAGAAGCAGAAAATATTCCAAGACCAGAGACCAGCTTTGGTGCAATATCCTCATAGAGGTTGTAGAATGTTTTGGCGCCGTTAACAAGTTCTTTTGCCAAAGCAGAACCCGGAGATAATTTTCCTAAAATTAAGTATATGTTAATTAGGTTATAGTGAAAACGTTCAACTGACAAGCAACCGCTCAATGTAATCTGATTGGTTTGTTTTAGTACTCCGAAATGAACTGTTTAGAGCAGAAACCAATAGAAATTCGAGTAAATACAACTTTCGGGAAAAAGCATAATACATTTAAGTTTAGTATAACGATAAATATTTCAAAGCAAATCTACAAAGCCCTGCTTTTACCTGCCAGGAAAGCAATAGAAATTTTCTGAGCCTTGGCCACGGGTGCAGTGATGGGTTCAATAATGGGAACTCCTCCCCTGGCGCGTAGCCCTTCGTACATTCCGCACTGGGAAACAGCCTGAAGTAATACACTGAGTAAAAATCTCTGCCTGCAGTAATGGTTAAAGAGGCGATCAAAATGGTCAAAGGAATAAATAGCTTCATGTTCTCTGGACTGGAGGGCTTCCAAACTAAACCTGTGTCAATAAAGCGATGGTCAGTAGCATCTAAAGTATACAACAATAACGGGGTTCATATTTTTTCTTTTTTTTTTCACACGCTCGTTTCGCTTTGTTCTTTCAGGCTGATTATAATGAATAAACCTCGCTAATAAGCAACTTTCTTGAGAGCTAGGGAAATTTTAGAATTGCAATAATCCCCTATGGGAATATTTAACAGTTATTCTTCGAGGACGAGCCGGATATGAGCTGATATATATATTCGCAGGGGCGTAGCTTGAGACTTTAAAGGTGTGCACACACACAAACTAGGGGAATCTGGGACAATTTTCTGGCGACGTTTTCCAAAGAACATTTAGCAAAGGGCATTTCAATAAATAAAAAAATGCAAGGTCAAGTTACGACTCTACAAATACCGTTTACCTATAGCTATAGAAGAAAATCTACAAATTTCTGACGTGCGTATTTGCGAAAAGGACGCCACGCCCCTGATATTTCGTTGTTTTTGCACTATGCTGTTCAGCCGTAAAATAAGCAATTTTTTGCTATGTTGCCCTACTTGAGCTTAAGAAATTTATTGAAGGGGCACTTGAAAATCTTGTCATTTTTACAACATGAGAAGCGTTTACAAGCCACTTTTGCATAGAGGAACTGTGGTATGGTTAGTGAGTTGTCTTTCGTATGTTTTTGGCGGCTTCAAGTTTATCCGCTAATGAATGCGGTGTACGCAAACGCAAACATTTTCCAAAGGACAATTCAATAAATGAAAAAATTCAAAATACAAGACCAAGTTACGACACTACAAATGCCTTTTACCTGTAACAGAAAATCTATTTCTCAAGTACGCACGTGCGTATTTGCGTAAAGAACGCCTCGCCTCTGCCTCGGTAAGTAAGTCACATATCTCCTCGTTGCCTAAGTCACATATCTCCTCGTTGCCTAAAAATAACCCTCATATATATATATATATATATATATATATATATATATATATATATATATATCATCTAGAGAGAGAGAGAGAGAGAGAGAGAGAGAGAGAGAGAGAGAAAGAGAAAATTGGTTTTGTGGTAATTCTATATTTATCAATTCGTTTCACTCTCCAAACGACACAGCACGACACTTATCAGGCGGCAATTTCAACGGATTTCTTAGCGGGCTTGATAAAGAGGGCAAGACGACAAACTTACCTTGGACCCCTTGGAATCGAGTATTCGTTGTTCACTCAAAGAGGGCACATGGTCAGTGAAATGAGATAATGCAAGCAAGACCAAACATTTGCACCGTGGTTTAACTGACGTTTGCAAGTATCCAATGGTTATTTTGTAACGTATACAGTTATCACAATTAAAGTGAACAAAAGACATCCGTTTAATTTAGATTGTGAGTTACGCAAATTGGATTCTTCACCTTTGCCTTTAATAGTATGCCGGCTACTGTAGTTTCACCTTTTTTTATCACAAGCTTGGATTAATCATGGGTGTCTCTCTGTCGCTTCAAGATCGAGCCAACATCAAGGAAAAAATTTTTTTTTTTGCATAATTTGAGACATTCGTTCCGATCATAATGGAAAAAAAAACAATATAACGAAACCGAATTCTTCAGTGTCAATATGTGCTGGAAAACAAATTAAATCAAATTGAAGAAATGTTTAGAGGTTAAAATGAAATTTGGTAATGATGATTTATGGTAAACAATGCTTATTATAAGGAGACAAACGTTACAGAACTAATTCAATCAACATTGCTTGCCTCCAACGTGACAACAAATTTCACCAAGACTTTCAGAAAAAGTAATTAAAATGTCGTTTCGACCCTTAGTGATTTTCAAAGCAAAATATTTGGAATTGTTCCTGCTGACAAAATTTAACCTATCTTGTTGACATAGACCCACAGACAAAATTAATAAATTTGGATGGAAACGCAATTTACGTGTCATCATCCTAAATGGCCAGGAAACAGAGTCGTGTATAGAAGTATCCCGATTTCATTTATCTGGTATTGCGTCTATTCGTAATTCATACCCATTTAATTTAGCATCATGTGGCTGGCTTAAAGAAAGGGGGTGCAATTTACCCCACCCCTCCCTACCTAAGATTCGCCCCAGACATTTTCTCGTTCATGAATGTTTGAATTTGTTTTTAAAATAGAAAATATAGTTTTTAAATCATGAACAGTAACATACATTTCTTTCCTTTAACAGAGAAAGGGAAACCTTACAATCTTTTGTTTTGCAATTGACTAGTTTGTTACAGGTGCACACCAGCCTCGTGGGGCGGCCATCAGCGTGCGCATGCGCTTAACAATGTGCTGTGGCAGCCACAATCAATTTCTAATGCCAGGAAATTCATCTATCAAAAGACAAGGTGGATACAGTTACAAAAAACTCTTACCTGCTCCCTCTCGCTTGATTAAGCAGCTCAACAACTCCAGCAGGAGTTGTAATTAAAAGAATGTTATGCAGTGCCTCACAAATTCCATGGAAAAATAAAATTGCTCATCACAACAAAGAAAAAGATTAACTGTATTTGTTTTCATAAAACTTGGCAGTCATTTGTTTATCACATTTATTGTGTTTGCACAGGCTTATATTAAAACTCGGTGAGTTTAGGAAAATATCGAGACACCATTGGTCCTGTGTTTTTACCTGCTCGAGAATTCTCCCCACACTCATCGAGGCAGCTTGTGCAAAAGTAGAAAATGTATTTTGTTAATTTTATAAAATCAAAACCTGAAGTAGAAATACAAACAAAAGACAAGCGCAGGTAATATAAAGTAAAATCTACCGAACATCTATCTGTTCTCCTAATCTAGCTAGTGCAATAAAATAAGATTGTCTCTCCCACTCCTAATACTTTGACCTTTTTTTTACGCGTGGGGACTGCTATGGTGCCCATTCGGCTTTCTGGCCACTGACTAATGTGGACAAGAGATAAAATATATATATATATATATATATATATATACAAATACAAAAATTGAATCAACCATTCTATAAAAGACAGTAAAAGAAGGATTACCTTACTGGGTGAGGTAGCTTTACGAAGTGCTTCGAGGGCTGACTTAATTGCAAATGGTGATGCAGAACCCTGTTACCACAAAAGAATCATGAATTTAACGTAGTTATTGCCAAACGTTTTTCTGACAAATGGAGATAACGTTATTCAGACGATTTGCAAATTTAAACGCAAAGAGAAAATGGGACAGCTTTGTAATTCTTTTTTCCGAGATTTTTTAAAACTAACTGACGATGCTACACTTTTATACACAAAATAAAATAAAATTTAAAAAAAACTGTCAACAAATGAAGAAGGCAATCTGAATTTCGTTTAGGAGAGAAATACTTCCGTAGGTTGTATTACAGTATGAAATAGTTGCGATGTTTCATTATATTTTATCCACATCGCGGTTTACTTAGCTTTACGAAATTGCAGCTACTAAGAGGCCCTTCATTCAATTTCTTCTTCAGTTGCAAGGTTTTGATTTCCAGGGAATAGGAAAATCCTTTAGTTCTTGGTAAGCGAATCAAAAATCATCTCTTGAAGTATGCGATATCCTACTTTCAGGTAGCCTCTTGCGTCTTTGCTTCTCACCACAGCCCATGGATACAGGCTCTCAACCTCTTGAGCAATCACTCCGCACTCCTCCCCAGTCAGGCCAAACTTCTTCTCTGCATCTTCATTCCATTTCCAGCAGACGCCATTGAGACCAATTACGTTGTAGGGAGAATAAGCTATGGTCGTGACGTTCGTTTTAAGCTGTTCATCACTGAACAAATATGTCAGAATGTGACTCCCAACAACAAAACCAGCTACCTTCAAATTCTCGTAAGTAAACCATCCGTTTCTTTCTTCTTGCTCTTTTTCACGTTCTTTTCTTGCTTTCTCCTCTTCTCGTATCTTTGCTGCCTTCACTGCCTCCTTTAGTTCCGTCTCAGCTTCCCGTATCTCTGAATCAAGCGTACACTTCTCTTTAAATTTCTCCATGGTTTTCAACATCAATTCCACTATTTCATCTGATGTCAATTTCAGGAGGGGTTTCACGAGATTCTCATTTTATTCATTTGCTCTACGAGTTTTTCAGCTAGATCTTTCAATGCTTCGCCATTTACAAGATTTCCCTGCAAAGATTTTTTTATGGGCGAATATCTGAATATGTCCGCTACCGAACTCAACGATTTCCAGTGGGATGTGTTGTTCAGCAGTCTGATATCTCCCAACAAAGAAGCGTTGGAGACGCTTTTTATGTGGCTGACTTCAATCAGTTCACGTTGTTGAAAATACTTCTTGATCTTTCCGTCCTTGAACTTGAAAATGTCTTCGCGAATGTACTCTCCGTTTTCATCACGAGGTTTTAAGTCTGTACGGACGATAATGTGAAGTTTAGGGAAGTTTTGAAGGTCCCTTTGGTTTTGAAACGCGAGTTCACCCAAGCGAGATATTCGATATAAGAACAATTTATCGTCATTTCCTAGGTAGTCTCTGGCGAAAACGTTAAGCAAGGACGACATCATGGCCGTAAACATGCTGAGATGATCTGTTACTCTATCGTCACCAAGATCGGTTCCCTCCACGTCTATGAACAAAATGCTACCTCTTTCATCATCACCTCCATATTTCGGCACAATAATATGCACCCATACATTTCGTGTCACGGCATC
>BLAZ01000169.1:927435-929844 GCA_014633955.1 Acropora tenuis | reverse complement strand
TAAATCAACACAATACCTTAATGTCGTCCATCTTGAAACCGCCTTTGGGGATGAGAAACCACATTGATACGACTCACTCGCCTCAGTCCTCGCTCGTCCATGAATGTCAAAACCTTACTAATCTCCCACCCCACGGGCAAAACTGATGCAACAAAAAACAACAAATCCCCCACCCCCTCGGACACAAAAAGGTGCCAAAACCCTTAGTAAGCCCCATCAATGCCCCATACATCCCCGGGGTGGGGGGGTGGGGGTTTCAATTGACAGGTGCATTACGTTCTCCTCGGCTAGTTCAATCGAATTCAGTCAACTTTCAATGACCAGAAACGTTGCAACACATCGAAAGGTTTTCGCGCCCTTTTTGTTTACTGCATCTGATCGACAAATGATTCCTATTTTTCGGTTTTCTCTATTACTGTGTCCCTTTCTTTGACTTTTTTTCTTCAGATTCCGAATTAGGTGTCGTAGGGTTTTACATAAAACAATAATTCTACTCAGGCTTGCTGGATATAAGATGATCATAACCAACTCGGCGCTGCATTCCTTGTTGGCTACTTATCATTTCAAATCCCGCCCGCCCTCGTAGAATAATTGTTAAATATATATGTATTACTACTACTAGACTACTACTACTACTACTACTACTACTACTACTGCTACTACTACTACTCAGGTGAAACATTTGCTGACTTTGCATTAGAAACTGAAAGAGGCGCCATTACAAATAAGTATGAGTAATAGTGAGGAGCGAAATTAGAGAATAATTTCACGCGCATTTTGTGCCGAGCCTTCAGGCGTTTTGTCCAAATTCAAATAATTTCCCTAGTCTTTACGCGAGGGAAATTATTTGATTTTGGACAAACGGAAGTGAAATTATTCTCCAATTTCACGAGTATACATTTGAGTAGCTATTCCTGAATATCATGGGAAATTGCGGTCATAAGACATCGGAATCTGTGACATTTGCTAACCTGGAGGCCATTTTGGCACTGTAGGAAAAATTGCCATGGGAACATTGTAATTTTACATGTAAAGGTATAAATAAATTTTGCGCCCAATTTAAGAAGTAATTTGTCACCCGTGTTATTAGACAAGGAAATTTTCCCTCGCTTGGAGCGTTACTCAGCATATTTGTAATTTTATGATTACGTAAGAGTTGATATGATTCTAAGATGTAAAATAATCAGAGTGACTTATCGCTTCCCGTCTTCACCTATTTTTATCGGCTTTAATTTAATGAACAAAAAATGAAGAAAGAGAGAAGTAAACAAGCAAACCACTATGAAAAAAACTAACTATGAATTCTGGTGTTTCAAAAAATAACCTATTCAACATTTTACCTTTATATATTAAAAATTTATGAGGGGATTCCCAGGTTTAAATAAGGTTTTTGAATAAAAGACACTCTTTCTAAACCATAGCTGCACGAGTAACGGGTTCAGCTAGGAAACTTAAGCTTAAAGAGGTTGCTGCAAAGATGAATGGGTTGATTGTCATAATTGGAGGATTACTTCTTCCTGCCATTAGTTTTGATTCAATCGCACAGGGTCATCGAGCGAAGGTTTTGTTGGAGCTGGGTGACAATGACACATCGTACAGGCTGAATCCAGAGGTCCTAGAGGAAATTAAGAAGCTTAGGGCACCAATCCAAGTCATCTCAGCGGTGGGAAAGGCAAGGGTTGGAAAGTCTACGATGCTTAATTTAATAAACCACATCTTGGATGAGAAGGATCATGACTTGGTGGAAGAGACTTTTGCCACGGGAGACTCGGTCGATGCTGTGACACGAAATGTATGGGTGCATATTGTGCCGAAACCTGGAGGTGATGATGAAAGAGCAAGCATTTTGTTCATAGACGTGGAGGGAAGCGATCTTGGTGACGATAGAGTAACAGATCATCTCAGCATGTTTACGGCCATGATGTCGTCCTTGCTTAACGTTTTCGCCAGAGACTACCTAGGAAATGACGATAAATATTTTCTGTATCGAATAACTCGCTTGAGTGACCTCATCTTTCAAAACCAAAGGGACCTTCAAAACTTCCCTAAACTTCACATCATCGTTCGAACTGACTTAAAACCTCGTGATGAAAACGGAGACTACATTCGCGAAGAAATTTTCAAGTTGGAGGAGGGAAAAGTCAAGAAGTATTTTCAACAATATGAAATTGAAGTCAGCCACATTAAAAGCGTCCCAGACATTACTATGTTGAGAGATATCAGGCTGCTTAGCAACACCTCCCACTGGAAATCGTTGAAGCATACACTAACGGATATATTCAGAGAGTCACCCATAAAAAGATCTTTGCAAGGAAATATTGTAAATGGCGAAGCATTGAAAGATCTAGCTGAAAAACTCGTGGAGCAAATGAATAAAAGTGAGTGGGGAAGTTTTGGAGATGTATATGT
>BLAZ01000169.1:900002-902502 GCA_014633955.1 Acropora tenuis | reverse complement strand
CTGCTATTAATGAATCATTATTCGGCTTCCACCCCCGAACCAATCGGGGAAAGCTAAGATGTGAGGATAGTAACCTTCTAATCTCCCTTGGCTATATGTTTGAAAAGACAGTTTCTCCGTGGGGTACATGCAGATGATGCTGGAACTGAAGCTACTCTCTGCACGCGCTCAGTTGAGCTGAAAAATGCGTCGATGAAATGTCCTCTTTTGATGACTAATTGGTAAACGCTTCTAAGACCGGACATCAAGCCCAGACTCTTTCACGTGCTGTCGCGTCCTATGTGTTGTCAAAATATAAAAACGTGACCTTCTTGAGATTTACCTTGAACTTACTGCATCGAACGTTGCTCTGCCGGCAATTCCAAGATGTTCATCCTAAAAGAGATATCAAAAATGAAGCAAGCCACATGCATAGAACATTAATCACAAATTTGTTTCCATTACTTTTATTCCCGTTTCGTTCAAAATCGATTTTAAAGCAGTACTGTCTATCTTGAAATCGTCATCCTCATCAGAAACAGCATCCCCTTCATCTTCACTGTTGTAGGCGTATGATCTTTTAAGTTTGTGGGATGGATGACTGTTTTCAGTAAGCCTGAAGGCCTCAACCTGATAAAGGAATGAAGAGATAACTTAAGTGAGGGTGAGGACCAAACTAAACTAGTTACCAGTCTCCCATTCAGGCAATCTATTGATTTGTCACACATCCTTAAATGGAGGGGTGGTACAAGAGGAGGCAAGATCAGGTTCTATTAGGATGAACATATTTCAGTTCTTTTAGGTTTAAAGTTTTTCTCTTATCAAAGCAACGCTTCAAGTGTTCTGTGACCCTACTGCGATACTAGTTGGCTTTGGGCAGGCAAATAAGAAACATGTAATGTTTTTAGCTTGCATGCATTATCTAGTTTCAAATTCCTGTAACTTAACTTACAATAACAATAATTATTTTTTTCCTTAGGCTGCCATGTACAAGGTACCCCTTTAAGTTTGAATCTACAGAGTACACATCTCTCTACCTTATTTACAGACTTGCAATACTGGCCTGCTCAGAGAGGGAAAAGTGTTGGGTAATGGGAAAGAGGTGCTCCATCTTCCTTCCCTACTGAAGTTCTGTTTAGAAGTAATTTAAAATGATATTTGAACACCCACAAACAAACTTATGGGAATGGAACAAAATTAATGTCTGGAGTAGCAGAACTCACAGTGGTGTTTTTCTTCTTCGATACAGCCTTTCCCTGGAAGAGAAAGAAAAACATAGGGAGTCTGTTGTATTACTTATAGACAATGGACTAGCATCCAAACATGGCAGAGTGGATGGTGAAGAAGTAACAGAAACATCAGTTGTTTAAGTGGTTCACAACTCTAGAACAGTAGATTGTGTGTGAAGCTTGGATTGAAAATCATACAGATTAGTCACAAAGTACACTGGTTAATTAATCATATTTCAGAAACAATACTTGCCTTAGCTAGCTGATATTCCCATTTTGTATGAAGTTTTAAAAAGTCAGGTGCTTTCTTGGGTTTAGCTGTTTTCTTGGTATTTTTTCTGGCAGGTGCTGCATTCTGAAGAAAGTTTCACAGACATAAAAGAAACAAAGATTACCTGTACATCTATCTCCACATTAATCCTTTTATTTCTACAACAAATAACAACTGTTATTGTACATTCAAATAACTAACGAGATAAGTCAACCTGACCTCATGCACCAATATAATTTGAAATCTGGAGTATTACAGCACTTAACAATTTAAAGAAAACTTTTGTCGATATAACATAAATTGAATGAGATAAGAATACTGAAATCAAATAAAAATTAATATGACAAGGTGTTTTCATCCTGACAACAGGAAAAATACAGGACAATAAAACCAAATGGGAACAACTCACTGGATCTTCATTTTCCTTTCCCTTCTTAACTGGCACAGGAATGGAGCTGAAAATGCAATGACAGTTTATGGTTATTCTGCCCTCCTTTTTATTCAAAGGGTAGATGTTGCTACTCCAACAGAGCCAGCTTAAACCCCTTACAGCTGTGTAACCACCACCTTTCTAACAACTGAAGACTTTTTCTTGCCATAAAACTACATGTTGCTTTTTTTTTTGTTATAATTGTCTATGTTAAATTGTAGGTGACTCCTTTATGTTTTGTCAAGGATAACATTTCCTGGGAGTGGTAAGGAGAACGGTTAGACTTACCACATTATTGTAATAAAATTTCCAGGTAAACAGCAAAATTCTCAATTCCCTTCATCCAAGATTGCACTATAGCTCTTTGTAGAGAAAGTAATAAAGATTGCCTACTATTTTCCTTATGTAAAGGAAAAAGGGAACTGCGCTAACAGGGATCAAACACATGTCATAAAATAGTAGTGTTTAAGTCATCAAAGCCCTGGTACCCAGTTCTTCTCACAGTACTTTTGGTTTCAGCTTAAAATTAATTAATTTCTGTAATTATTATGTAAACTAGTTGCTTTGTTGTTCCTTGTTTTCTTTTTTGTG
>BLAZ01000169.1:799219-802197 GCA_014633955.1 Acropora tenuis | reverse complement strand
CACAGAACCTTTTATAAAATAACGCAATCTTTTGTAACATCTTTGGGTTTACCTTTGTTTTTACATCTCATAGCAACTGCCTTGAAGTTTTTATATCTCATAGCAACCTTAGGTTCGCCTTTAACTGCCAGTGCTTGTAATTTAACTGTCATTCGTTATTGCCTGATGAGTGTGGTCACCCTTCGATCATACGAAACAGCGTTGTAGCAATAAAACGATGAACTGAAATTTTCCTGCCATTGATCATTATTATCACTGCTCCTCCGAGAGTTGAGCGCTCTCTAAATTTATTCTATTCAAGTTCAAGAAGTTTATATATATATATATATATATATATATATATATAACTAACTTGAGTTATATAACTAACTGCAGACAGTACTGTTTCGGCCTTCTGTATATATATATATATATAGAAAGCAAAATGATGTCAAGCGTCTTTTAAAGAAGATGGGAGATCTTTTCTTATGTCAATTGCCGCAAAGGAGAGAGACTGTTTTCCAATATTTGTCCGTACTTTAGGTTTATGAATGTTTCTTTCAGCAGAGTATCTTGTGTCGTAACCCGATGAATATTACTAGCATACTGAAAAATGTTATCAAAAACGTCAGGAAGGAGGCCCTTATGTCATAAATGGATAAATTTCAAAACTTAAAGACGATGAACGCTATCCACTGTAAGAAGGCCTAACATATTCAGTTATCAAACGTTGGGCACTTTGAGTGTCATGTGTTCTAGCAAAAAATACTGATATTACAATGTGATTTTGTTTAACATGGGTGTTATTCCTGTGTGTCTTATAGGCACTGACTGCCCCAAAACCATTGAGCTGTAGGAAAAGTACGGATAAATTAAGTTAAAATAAACTTGTTTTAGATGCTGAATTAATAGGTATAATGCCTCAATTTTGCCAGTGTTACGAGATATGCGAGAACAAACAAATGAACAAGGATATTTCCAAGTTAGAAATTCATCTGTCGTGACCCCAAAATCTTTTATACAATGCTTTGTACCCAACGATTGAGAGAGAGACGGAGTCCTTGTTTTAACAGATTTAATCATCATAACGTTAGTTTTCTTCATATTGATAGACAGTTCCTGAATATAACACCACTTTAGTTCGGAGTTGATTTAGCTGCTCAAGTGTTTCCAAGTTTCTTGCGGAGGCAAATATCTTCGTATCATCAGCAAAAATCTTAAATCTTTAATCTTTCAGAACAGTTTTTCATATGGTGGGATAGGTGTTGATGAAAAGAATACCCCACTATTCTCCGATTTCCATTATTCGCTGAGCAATTCATCGAGAAATTGAAAACATGGTAAATACGCCTGCGCAGTGGAAATCATGGTAACCACATGGATTCAAACTTTGAGTTTAATAAGTTCGTTCTCACAACATTGATAACCAAGATCGTACTTTATAGGATCATTTCTATAGTACGTAAGGCGACCGTGCAGTGCAAACTAGATCGCTTGATCAACCGTGATGACGATGCGAAGCGTTCACCTCTGAGCGCGAAGCACGTCGCCAGTCTTGTCTTCGTGACTAATGATTGGCGGCGATTGATGACCGTTCCGTCTCCTCCTCCGGGAGGTTATGGAGGAGGTGATCGCATTCTGAGCGGTTAGTTTAAATACTTAACATGAGATGAGAGCCTAGACACTTGGAAGTATGTGAACTGAATACTAGATGATGGCGTGTCAAAACACACAACGATGAATGTGTGGACTAATAGCCAAATTGTAGTTAGCTTTTTTATTTATTTCAAACGGTTACAAGTGTTAACTTAACCTATTTAAAAAACCATTCCCTGAGATCTCGTCCTTCGCGGAAGAAATTGGCTTAACTAATTGTTTCTGCTCTTGGTTAGATTCACGAAAAACCACGTGCTCATCAAATCATTGTGGTTTGTTGTAATTTTAAACCATTTCGTTAACAAAACTTATTTTCTTTAAGCCAATTAATTCCTAATCGGTGTGTCTTGTGACGATTATTTTGTCGCAAAACTGTCCTTACATTTTGGATGTTTCGGTGTCCTCTATTTATTTCTCCTTGTCGACACTGTCAAAGTGGATGCTTATATTTCCCTCATATTTGAAATTCAAATTTTTACTCGCAGTTTGTTCTTCCGTGACGAATTGTGCGTTACTCAGTTGACAAATTCTGTCATGGACTTCTCAGTCTGATTCATTTATCTCCTTGATAGCAAAGATCACCCTTTCTTTCCCCTTCGGCCCCACATTATTTGGCCCGCATATCTAAGACAACTGGTGGCTTTTACTTGTGTCATTTATCAATTTATCAAGTAAATCTAGCTTCAGCAGATGTTATGTAAATCTTTCCGTTCAAAAATACCTGTAACTTCAAAGTGGATGACCGACCTTGGCGTTTTCTCTTCTTTTTTTTAATGGCCCGAGAGCGACTATTTCTCGGGATTCTGAAGAAACGCAAGAGTGTATATTGCAAACCGCTCATGTTCTCAAGTTTAATCGCCAATACAGGACCGGGTCGAACTGGAGCCAATTTTCTTTACTTCCAATTTTTGGCGAGGAAAAATTTGACAAAAATTTCGCAAGGGCCAAATTTTGGCGGAGGTCGCATTGGACCAACATGTTTGAGCCAAAACTTCGCTGATTGACATATATGTCATGTCACTATGTCTACATTCAAGAAAACATTCGCGCATTGATTGTGTAAGAATGGATCAGATGATTATTTTCGCGGCTTTCGGGCTTTTGTTGAATTTTGTGTTTCAGTCTCAACAGAACAAAGCAGCGTTTTTAGTATTGTTGATGCATTATCAGCAGGCTTTTCAACGGTTAGGGTTCGCTTGAATAGACGTCGTTTACGAAACCGTCCTTGGTCGTTGACTTTGCAAAGTTGTTTGCTCTGCCAAAATTGGCAAGCCTCCGAGGCAGCACTTCGGCCTCTTTGAAGATTGGCGAAAATTTGTCAATCTGCAAGGAATTGGCGAGTT
>BLAZ01000169.1:791719-794219 GCA_014633955.1 Acropora tenuis | reverse complement strand
AGTAAATGTTTTTATTACGTTAAGCGTTAGATACTTGCTGCGTTTCTGAGGCTTAAACTGTGAATTGAACTTCGTGCAACCAAAAATTCGGATTAATTAAAACAGCCTTCCTGCTAGTAAGGAATAAAGAGCCCACATCCATGAAGGTGGTCCTTATCCATTTTAAGTTACGTAGACTACGACTGAGAGCGGTTAATTTTAAGACAACGCTACCCATTATCTCATTATCTCTGTACATGCTTTGGAATGCAGCTGTCTACTCAGGAAATCACTATGTTGTGCAAAGTAGTTACAGAAAGTTAGAATGAGAGCTGATGGTTTGCAATTGATTCTACAAGCCTTTTGTCTTTAAACGGTGAACACATTAAGAACTCAACAGGTTTATCAGAGGTTTAGGCATTTTGTACAATTTGCATAGAAGCTCCATTACAAATCATGTTTTACATAACTCGTTTCACAAGTTCATAGGTGAACTTGACGCTTTTTCATGCTGGATTGAACGACTCTCTCAAAGGACCTTAGAACCGTTAGCTCTTGAACTTGAAGCTCTTCAGTGAGCTATCACATTTTAAATTCACCAGGGGTCTTTATTACTATTATATTCCTCATTATATATTTGACCTTTTTTCTCATATATTTTTTCTTATATATCAGTGCAAGTTATTTAATGCGCAAAGCCACTGATAAGTTTTGTTCACTCCAGTGTTTGAAGGAGACTTGCAAGTCCGTGGTTAGGCAAAGACTGCTTAATTCATGATCGTTAGATTTTTTTCTACCCTTTTAGCAATTTACATGTGGTATTTGTCTGGACTTGGCTAATGCCCACAAAAGCAGAAGATTGAAACATTTGTACCTAAGACGCTTAATGTCTCAAAAAGAGTATTCAATCCTATGTCAAGAGTGGCGTTATCTAGGGAATTTGCGGAATGACGCCAACCGGCCAATCGGCCTATGTTTGTCGTGTGATTATAGCGCCAAGCTGCAGGGCACGTGCAAACTTAATATTTGCGTGCTAGCAGCGCCTCGTCTAGCAAGCCGTTCTGAATTTAGAACGCAAACCGAAAGGTAATGACATACGGCTATATTTATTTTAAGGAAAAGCCATGAACAGCCTTAATAACTAATGCACATTCACGCTTCGAATAAAATGCAAAGCCCCGAAATACGTTAGTGGTAGTTAAGATTCACTGAAAATGCATTTGATGCATTTGATGTTGTAAGCATAGTTCTTGAGACCTGAAAATAAATTTCATCATTGTACAGGTAATTCATGTTGTTATTCGCGTTACTGAATAAAAAGTCGGGGTAATTTAAAGTTCTCCGACAAGCAATCGAATCGACACAAAATTGTTTCTATTAATCGATATTGTATCATTTCTCAGCAATCATTGGTCTTTTTTTATTTAGTTTGTTTGGAGGAAATTGGTGAAATCAAAACTAACTTTTTTCGCTAGTTTTCGTTCAGTTATGTAGTCCACAATCAAGCCAAAACTGATGATATACAGGCTCAAAGATGCTGGTTCCTTGCCTCTCTGTGATTTTTAGAACGCATTGGAAGACATGTTTACTTGATCCTTTTCCCTTATGACGAACAATTTATCTAGGCACTTCAAGGTCGGGTTCAACGTTCCAAACAAAAAAAGCTCGAGTCTCTTGACAAATAAAATACGCTGAGGTATTGTTTCGCATCGGCCCGGAAATTAAACTAAGTTATGTATCAAAAAATTTGATCTGATTTGAACTATACCACTGAAAGCTGGTGAAAGCAAACATTCACAATGTCATCAGGTTACCTGTAAGGATTTCGATCGAGTCCCGAAGCAGAAGCGTCAAAAATTGAAGAATTGTGCTGGTTTTAAATACGAGACTCGTGTTAGTTGAATGCTGTTGATCACATCTCGGAGGACTGAAATTCAGGATAAATTCTAGCACCTGTTAATCCATTTTTTATCTCAGGTCAACGAACGATTACCACCCACTTGTAAACTACATCACTTTAATTTCAAGGGAGGCTCTGTCACGTCACAAGGCAATGTTACTACACTTAACGTTCTTTACCTTCTTTTTCTTCTTAGTAACAAATGCATGGAAATAGAATGCTCCTTTCAATTATGATATGGATTTTTTTCTTGAAGTCCTCAATCTCGTGTTGAAGAAAAAATGGTAGGTCTTTTTCTTACCAAAATCCACGAAAAGCCCAATTAACTGAAAATATTTCTCTTACTTTCTTTTCCGAGTTCCTTCAAATACAAGCCTTGTGATTCAGTTGAATTTCAGCAGATGGTCAGACATATGCAACGACTCAGCAAGTTCTGTTTCTGCAATCTCAAACGCTCAATATTTATGACGTTTGAACTCAGAAAATGTTTGATGGATTATTCGAGTGACACCCACTCTGGCTATAAAACCTCACGTTTAACACACCCCTGTTGCGGCTTTCATTTCCTGAAGAACTTGTAAGCGGAAATTAAGCACTTCTTCGCCACAAGGAGCCGATACA
>BLAZ01000169.1:629610-632110 GCA_014633955.1 Acropora tenuis | reverse complement strand
ATACCTCTTTTTCAATTTCCAGTCATCAGATTGATTTCTAATGTGGTAAATGATGTTAAACATACTATCCAGGGCTTCAGAAAATGTAAGTTTATAACAGGCATTGACTCATTAATTTTGCTAGTAGGTATCTCAATTTGATAATAATTATTATTTGTTTGTGAACTAAAGAATCTTTTCTCTCTCTTTAGCTCACAATCATAATTTAGGCATTACATTTGATCCTCGTTCCAAAGCACTGGTTACTGATAACTCACCTGGAGATTTACAGTTCTACCTTCCACAAAGAGATCAACCTATTTATTTTGTAAGTTTGTTTTGGAATCATATTTTGTCTAATAGTAACATACTGCTTGATTTTCTTAGAAAAAAGATCATAGGAGCTTCATGTATTTTAAGGTTATTAAAGGTGAGCTGGGAGTCACTAAAGACAAACTAAATTTAGTATTTTAAAAAAAAGGCTGGTAAGGATCCAATTTCCATGGCGAAGAGATAACAAAGGTGACACTATGAGAGTGTTAGCCCTTCGTCAGGACCATTGGGCAAACCTTCAAAAGTGTCATCTTCACTATCTCCTCATGCGGAAAGGGTGTCCCCTATCAACTTGTTTGATGCCAAATTTCAGAGTATCACATGCCTAATGACAAAGTACCCCATTAAAATTATCCCGCGTGTTTTCAGACGTTGCTGAAAACACAACTGATATTAATCCTAAATTTTACAAGGATACATTGCGATTACATAGAGGGCAAAATTACTGAATTTCTGAATCCTTAAAGCTGCAACATTCGTTGGTTGAGGACATCGTTCTTGTACTCTTCCAAATTTGCTTGCAAGTTTCTTTCATTCGCTCACTTTTTGAAAAAGTTCTTTCATGACTCCATGTTATTCATTGTGTTTTCGTTTTTGCTCTTGTCCTTTAATTCTTCAGTATATTCCTCGTCAACTATCTCGAAACAAGAAGCCATGGTTTTAGAAAAACGTCTCAATTGAATAAGCTGTTGCTAGGCAACCTGAGGACCAATTGTGAGTAATTTTGCCCTCTTCAGAAAGCAAAATTAAGCAAAAAAACTCTTCATTGACCAATCAGCATTCAGTAATTTTGTCCTCTATGTTATTACTATAGAAACTAATGTTTCGTTGAAAAGAGAAACTTACTTAGTAGTCAACAATGTATCTGAATCCCAAGCATCAATATAAATTTTGAATTCATGGTGGGCCGCAGGGGAAGGAGGTCTTGATTGTCTTACCTTTCTTTTTTTTTTTGTACAGCTTGAAGTTGTCAAGCAAAACTATATTGCACCAAAATCAGGCAAGGAGTATCTTGTCTTCACCAAAATTGATCATGTTGCATTCAATGATGATGGAAGCTGGTTAGCGACTGTAAGTTACCATCAAGCAATATTGATATGTTTGGGTATTTACATTGGTAAGCTATGGCAATTCTAGGTTGATCTCATTTTTTGCATAATTTTACAGAATCATCATTCACATTTAAGCTGAATACAGTAGTTCTAAATATGCACTGCTCAGTTCTGTCTGGGGATGGGATAAAGATGGCATCTGAAGACATGCATAATGGTACTGCATGAACATGTACAATGTACAAAATCAGGTTTAAGATGTCAAGAACTTGGAAATTTTGTCGCAAAAAAGCAGTCTCAGTGCAGATAGTTTGCTTCTGGGCCCAAGCGACCTTTACTATATTAATTAATGTATAATAAAGTACACGTACTTAACCGTAATCTCTGGCATCATGTTGAAGGTTTCTAGGCTACTGTTATGCATCTGCCACCTGCATCACAAAGAATGACAACATTTTATTTCAGGAGGTTGAAAAAAAACTTGAGGTGCCCAGTAAACATCAAGTGAGCATATCCAGACCTAAGTCAGAACCTGTTAGGAATACTGTACCTCATGGTATAAGAGGGGATTTGTTATCTGAGACTTGGTCAACATAATTGGTGATTTCCACTACAGCTTAAATTATTTTAAAATTGAGTTAAAAAAATCACAAGTTGACCTAGAGACTTTTACTTTTAACTTTTTTTTTCACCTTCAAAGTAATACTGAATGTACATAAATTTTTATAACAATCTTTAAGTACCTACTTTAATAAAATTATGCTGTCATACCTCATAATAATTATACTGTTTCTATTTGTGTAGTAGGTCCACATCAGCCCATGGCTGTCAATTTTTAATCTATTTGTAAAATAAAGTACATAATTATTTATGCATGTGCAGTATATTTATTCCAGGTTCTCTCACTCAGGTTGAAAGAAGAAATGACAAGGAGAATGCTTTGGAACTGAGACTAAAATTTTGGGAATACAAAAAGGATATAAAAAGGTGAAACTCAAAGATGTTATTGTTTTGTTTTGGTTGCTTTCATTTGTCCAGGATTTTTTCATCTTGAAGGGCTTTCTTATTTAATTTTCTATTTGTTAGTGTCTGACTAGAAATAGATTAAACAAGGAAAGCCTCGAGTTTCAAGTTTA
>BLAZ01000169.1:551788-554288 GCA_014633955.1 Acropora tenuis | reverse complement strand
ATGAAAAACAGTTTACAAGCCTACGCCTCTGTTGTTGTGAACTCCGAAACCATTATGTGAGGAGATGTCATATAATTATTTCATTCAACATTTTTCCACTTTTCTTCTTATTGTAAATATCATGTAGCCAAATCTTAAATAAACTGGTTATGAAATAGAGGATATTAGATGGCCATGCGAGGATACCAATTTTATCTTCAAGTGCTCCAATATTATTATCTCTCACGAGTGAGCAAAGTCAATGAGTGAGAGATACTTCAAGCACAAAGATAAAATTTGTTTCCCAGAGCGGCCACATAATGTTCTGTTTATTTTACAGATACTGATAAAATTTCTGCATAAAGTTACCACCGTGCTCCTGAATAGGAAGCTCTCTTGTAAAATTATTGGCTGATCATGTTAGTAACCATGCCAACACTAACATCCTTATGCGTGAAAGATAAAAAAAGTATCTTCACTGTGCATGAAGATATGTCTTTTGAATAAGAGAAAAATCCTGTTATTTCATCAGTATCTGTATCATAAATTTCAACAAAATCAATACAAAGCTATAATAATGGTATTAATAACAACTTTATTTAATAGCATTACAACCACTAACGAAGGATCCTAAAATAAAATTCAAAAGAGAACATTGAGTGTATGTTCTGTATATCACTTCAAACCTGAAAATGAACTATTAAAGGATGGGTGCTCAGGGCAGATGCAAATTTAAGTTATTTAGTTAATCTAGAGCAAGGATGTATACAGAGGTAGGTGAAAATTTCTAGAACAAAAAACTCTGTGGGTAACAATCAAATTGTTTGTGTGACATCACCTTTAATGAATTACCTGTAAAATTTAAAATACATTCCCATTACTGTTTGTTTTAAACACTGCTGTTGATTGCAATGTCACACATGAATTAATTTGAACAGAATCTGGAAGCTCCTTGGAAACAATGAATCTAGGTGTTGAAAATAGTGCTCTAACCTCTTTTTACATTTGATTTCTTGCAGCTCTCTCTTCATGACACCATTACAAAGAACTTGGACAAAATCAAGAAACCTCGCACAAATAATGCAGATTCCCTTTATTAAACAGACATTTTATTTTTCAAAGAAACAAAGTCATTCATCTTTTCATTGTCAGCAAACTGGATTAATGATTTTAGGAATATTGTCTTTAGTAGCATAAACCTGAATATTTTTAGTAGAATATTAACTTCAAGGATTGTTTTTAAAATAGCATTTTGTCTGGTTGTATCTAATAAAGTATATTAAGTTTCCTGTATATTGTTTACTAGAATTCAACTGATTAGCTACTTGGGAATATTTTAAACTGAATTCAACTTTCTCTACCTAAAGCCAATCTTATATACCAGTATATCCTTTTTTTTTAAGAGTTAACTCTTCTCAGGATCATATTGCAAAGTCAATTCTTTGTTATCCAGGTGGTTTTAGCAATCAACATTTAAGCATAATATTATTATATGATGTATGTAATCACATTTATGTGTACTTTTCCTGCTTTAGAATGATTAATTTCAGTCTCTTGCATTGCTTTGAAGCAATCTTTCTTTACTTCAGCTTTAATTCAGAAGGCAATTACATACTTCCAAAACTTAGTTCAAAACTTACCGTATAGGTCATTGTCTTTATTAGTGGCTGAAATAAAGAAAGCATCCCTCAAATATGTTACAGGATTTGTTGTCACTTCACTGATGCCTGAGCAAGTTTCAGAGAAGTTGAGGAATTCACCTTTTTGTTTTATTTTCAACATTTTTTTCTGAGAACCTTGATTCCCTAGAGCTGTAGAGAGGTAGCCCGAGCTTGAAGTAGCGCCCCCCAGATACCAAAGCTGGCGTAAAAACACAATATGCAGAAAAATGCACACATCCCTGTACAACAACATTTTGCCAGGTTGTCAACCTGTTCTGGTTGAGAACACAAAAATTAGTCTCAACTTTTCACTTACAATAATTATGAGCGCTTTAATTATTGATGATTGGGTCAACTGCAGTTCCGAAGGTTTATTACCAACTTCATTCATATTTCTTTGGGCAAGATATGTACTTCTCTGTGGCCCTTAAAAATTCCTCCTTTATCAATCATTTTGTTTTTTATCGCTGTATTTATATTTCTGTTGGTATCCTGTGCGAACTACTTCCCGTCTCGGCCCCTTTTCTTCTCGGTCGTGGCCAATGATACTAGTTCCAGGCTACCCGGGTAAATGACAATCAGTCAAAATGGCAGACAAAGGAAGTGAAGAGAGGAATACCTTCCTGAGGTCAATACGTAAGTATTTCCTTGAGTTATAGACAATTTTTTTCACGAGATATTATTTTTTTAACAAGTCTTTCTTCTGGAAAAGCAAAATCAAAAGATTTTGTGGTGACCATGTGTAAGATAAGCATAACACCCAGCTAGAGTACTTGTCATGTGTTTTGTTGCACTAAGTATCTTGATTCACACGATTGAAAACTTAATATCAAAGACTCTAGAACATAGATATCGAGAAG
>BLAZ01000169.1:509176-511676 GCA_014633955.1 Acropora tenuis | reverse complement strand
GATGTGTTGAAAATGCGGTGCCTTACTTCATGTGGCACAAAACATTTAGTACGACTTATTTGAAGTGAGAAATTGTCGAGTGAACCCACAACAATGAGAGTGTTGTCCATACTCTCAAATGAAAACATAATGCACTTATCGTTTGCTTCCCCGTGGTTCAAACCCCGGGACACCCCCGGGGAATTGTTTCTCGTGACAAACAAAAACCATTCACAGCCCCTGGCTAAAGGACATAAAATTAATGACAAATAGCCCCACAACATAAAATTTGGCATCGAAATGAAATAAAATGGTGCGAAAAAACTTAAGTCTAGAGCGATATACCACTGACCAATACTCAAACAAATCCCTTGGGTATGTCCCCGTGGTCGAGCGAAAATGTCTCCAAAACTAAACAACTGCCCCCCCCCCCCTTCCTTGGCGAAAAAAGAAGTACCAAAACTGTACCATTCTCCCGGGGTTACCGTGGGCTCCCCGGGGGTGTCCGGGGGGTCGATCCACGCAGAAACAAATGATAAGTGCATAATGGCAAATGATAATGGTTATGATTCATAAACATGTACATTCACTCAAAAGTGTTAGTTCTCGAGTTTAACCTGTTTTCTAAAAAAATTTTAAATAGATAGTAAGCGACGAGAAATTGTTTGAACCCGAAAAATTCGTGGAAAAAATAATTTGACCTTCAGGGAACTTATTTCCATATCATTACGCAAAGTCGATTTTAATTGGTGGGCTTGGTATTTGTTACACGATACGTTGACAAATGAAGTGTAGAGACTAGAGTCACGTTTTTGGTCGGTCTTGATGGATATTTGATCATCCGTTGTTGATGTACCACGGCGACCTTCGTTCACACTTGTGAGCTCGTTAACCATCCCACTCAGCCAGAGAAGTCAGTTGATTGTTCGGTCGACCACCTAAAGGGAGAGATTGATGTACTTGTCCAACATTTTTTATGATTCAAGATCTTATCACCTCAAATGACCAAAGAAAGGGTTGATTTAAAGGTAAGTTTTGGGCTCAGTGATTTATTATTAACTCATATTAGATAGTCCACCGCTTAGGGTAACTATGCCTTGCTACCGCGAGTCAAGTCGTCTCCTCTGACACTTGTCTGCTCCAGCAAACTTGAAATACAGAAATTCGTATGGAACTTATTCTTTTACTCGTTCAGCCTCTCGATTCTTTAGACCTGTTCATAATAAGTTTATGCAATGTATTGCTGAGTTGTTAAAAATATTGAATTATATTGAAAGTGCCAGAACAATCAATGACTTTGAAAAAGAAACTTATCAGTCAAACAGATTGTTACACGTCTTCCGGGGTTAGAGAGAATTTGCCTTCCAATATCTTCTTTCGCAAAACCTGTGTATCTGAGTTATAGAAAATGATAAGCGTCCAAATAACTTTGGAAAGTATTTCTGAGGGAAAAACCCCAGACAACTACACCCAGGACACGTCAATTTGACCAATTCCGTTTGTCATGCTTTTGCTAGTACTTTTAATACTGGCAATATGACAAACATTAATTATTATGAAAACATTTTACATATTCACAGACCAGATATGAAATATTTTACGATAGCGGTACTGAAACGTTTGAAATTTCCTTGGCATCCGAATTACCAACGTCTCAGTGCCGTGCAATTTATACTCCCCACATCACCGGACTGAGCCACGCAGGCTAAGGTTTCTGTGGTTGCCAAACTGGAGGAACTAAGCTAAATTTAGAATAACCGTGCATTGACATCACACTTTCATTTTCAAACTATTTTCCCCTTTGTAACATCCTGTTTTCTAAGTCTAAGCGCTTTTTAAGTCTAAGCTGTGGGGGGCGGGCCTGTGCAGATGCCTTTGTTGGCAAAAAGTTGACTTGACGTGATGGCGGTCAATTGTTTATTTTTGATGATCAGTAAGTTCCCCAAAATACCGAAGAACTAGCTTTAACTTTGGCTTCAACCTAGGTTTCTAGGTGGGAATATTTCGGCTTCTACATACATTTCGGAAGATCAATCTTTATTTGATATGGAGTGAGAAAAACACGTGAGTTGTTGATTTAGAGGTAATCAAACAATGATTTGTCCTTGCTAATGCTATTTTTTTTAGAGTTTTTATGAAACAAAATGCGCCATTGACGAACACATTGTTATCAAGTTTATGTAATTATTTGTTAATATAGAATAAGTGGGCTTTTCGTTGCGGTTAACTTAGATTATATTAATTATATTTATATATATATTATATTAATACCTTATATATAAGTGCGTGAGAGGTAACAGTGCAGGAAAATTCTCACAACAAGTGTGAATTGACTTATTCTTCTGTTGGACCGACGTAACCGAAGAAAAACGTATTTTGCGTGCATGATCTGCGCAAGCGTGTGCCCGAGAGATGTACCGTAACACAACACGTGAATTTAACGTCGCGATTCATTTAAATTTGCGTCAAGTGTATCATTTTAGAAACCCTTCAAAAACGCTATTATCGTTCCTCGTTTTAG
>BLAZ01000169.1:338306-358306 GCA_014633955.1 Acropora tenuis | reverse complement strand
CTCTGGATTAAACGACGAAAACTCCAACGAACTTGGATTTTCGGCACTTATTTCGACAGAACCTCGAGAACTTTCTAGTCACACCACATCTGTCGAATTGTTAACTAACGAGCTAACAGCTCACGACGATAAAATTCAAACCTCATTCGAAGTTGTTCTTTCCGTTGTTTCGGTGTTTTGTCAGTTTGTCAGTGCTTTGGAGTGAGCGTTTGCTTTGCTTTAGCTACTACGCCATCGAGTAACAAGTACCAAAATGTAAATCTACGTATAGTGTTGCTATCTTGTGCTCACAGGAGTCCCTTTTGACACATTGCATCTTCGAATTCATTTAATTCAATTCAATTCAAAGCACAGCTTACTGAGCCAGTAAAAGTACATTTGCCAAGAATAGACAATTTAAGAATTCACAATTCAATGTTCACGAGATCTGGTGTTTTTCACAACGCATGTGAGCAAGTTATAAATTTTCTTTACCTAGCGAGTCCTATGAGGGATGCAACAATTATATAAGAATCCGTTAGCAAGAAATTATTTGATATACACTTGAGAGTAACCTTAAAAAGAGATTTGACGATCGGGAATTTGTAGGGCCTGGAAAGTGCTTCACATATCTTGACGTGAAGTGACTCAATCACGTGAAAGAAGGCAAGATTTGCGTTCATTGGCATTTGGTTGCCATTTCGCCTTTGCCAAAGTGGCAGACTGATTAGTTTGAAAATTGTAAGTTCTTTAGGGGCTGAATCACAGAAATGATGCGAAAAGTAGCTGTGCCTGCCATGCGAACTGATTGCAACGCGCAGATTTTCGAGGACATTTGCTTTGCAGCTAAGGAACCTATAATGCAGTTTGATGCTTGGTTTAAAGAAGCCACAACTGCGGAAGGTATAGGAGAACCTAACCTTATGGTGCTTACTACGTGTGGAAGGTTAGTGAAATTTATCAAAGACAGTTCAGTCACAAGTTTGACTTTGAAGTTAAGAGTCACCAATTACAAAATTCACGTTTGTTAAGAAACAAAAAAAAAGCATAGCAAACATGAAGATGGTGTTTCTAGTTTGGCTTAAAATGCGAAACTGATATGAACGATTTAGATGAGAAAGGCGATATGTCATCGCTTTATCTTAAGAGATGCCACGTGCAATGCATTTAGAGATCGTGGATTATTCAAGACTATTCGACGATCGCTTTTCAATAAAGCAGAAGGTTGCAGAAAGAAAGAGGCTTCAGAATAGAAGTTTCAGAATACGAGTATGAACTTTGCGAGATGACCTCAGTAAGTCTAGTAAAATTACTCCCTGATACATAGTACCTGTGGATTTATTGAAGTAATTATCACTTTTAATTGCGTCAGAAAATGGATTATCAGTTTGGAAGTAATCTTTAGAAATCTTGTGAGTAAAATTTGAAGTTGTAGATGTAAGTGATCCGATTTACAGCGCTGAATAGCGATAAGAAGAGAGATACCATTCCAATCTATGACTATGAATATTTCGATTTTTGTATGTTATGTAATAGATGATCTCAGCTTTAGCCGAAGGTTTCAGCGATTGGGAAATCACTTGAAGGATATGATTACATCTATGAATCGGATTAATCAAAGAGCTCTGATTTGTGATCGATTGGTCACGAAAACTGAGAGTGTGAGAGTATGAAATTGAACAATTTTCCTTTATAAAATATTATAAGGACAATATTGGCCCATTGTACAACGCCTACTTGAATTCGGTAGGATAGATCCACGCCATCATTTTTTTCTTATTCGTATCAAGTCAGTGAAACTGAATGAAAAGATTAATTACATGAGATTTTGATTGACACCCAACACGTGCGTACGAGTGTCACCTAACAGTTCCTGTATCTTTAGGGATCGACAAGTCGAGAAAGATATTTGTTTGTAGCGGAAAGTATTGTAGTCTTAAGACTGGAAGGGGCTAGTACTGGCACGCTCTGATTTCCAATGCTTGTATAACGGTGGTACTGTATCTTCTTCGTCTTGAATTCATCTCGTTCTGTACGTATTTCAAGCTGTAGGTTGGTGACGCCTGCATCATCGACATCTATATAAAGAATTGGCTGACTCACAGAAGTCTGCTACCTCAGTAAAAAGATCTTCCTTTCAACGCTACGTTGATTTGGATCAGTTTGCGTTTCCAACCTTAGCAGCGAAATTTCATACGCTTTCTGTGGATATCCAATATCCACTCTTCTTTTCCGATCCGCGAGGGGGGCTTTACTTACCATCTCACTGAAAGCATATAAGGATAAAAGGCGAACAAGGACTCCTCCTTATAAATATTTTATTTCTTACTTAAGCCCAAAATTACTGAGCATAATTTGGACTAGTGAATCTTAATGATATTTTTCGTCTACAATACTCCTATTTGGTAATCAAAGATTGTCCGTGATAACTAAATCTAAGATAGCTTGTGAGGATGGTCCACAATATTTATTTATACTCTACGTCTGTATTGCAGGGACTGCCGACCAAGAGCAAGAATTGTTTATCTGAGGGGGTATGATGAGACAGGGTTTAGGTTTCACACCAATTATACTAGTTTAAAAGGACAGCAACTGGTGAGTTTAAACAGCACCCTCCAGATTTCACTGATAGTCCAGTCATAAAGGTGTTTTTCGCTAGGTTGATTGAATCAAGGTACTACCCTTTTGGCTGAGGGTCAGTAATACAGTTGCATTTGATTTTATTCATTGGCTAATATGTTGAATGAACAGCAATCTAACAACTTTGGTAACTTTTGGTCTCCAAACTAGCAAGCCATAAGGACTAAATACTAACATGAAAAAGTCTTCTAGTCTGCGTATTCCTCGATGAGAGACATATTCCTTTCCAAAGTTAAACAAAAATTGATGATGTTCGAAAATTATCGCATGAAAATTTGATTTCATAACTATAAACATCTATGAATGAATTCTAATGATTACCATGTTAACCTTCGATTAATTGTACATGTGTTCATCTCATCGTGCTTTGAAATGAGAGGCAAATTGATTTGATCCCTTTTGGAATATTGGGTAAATGTCACGGTAGATATCAATGTTGCAATTGTACCCTGATAACTAAACTATGCTATATCATGCTTTCGACGCTTTTGCAATGCTGTATTGTTACAGTCATGCAAATAAAGCTCGCTGCTGTTGTTCTTGTTGTATCAAAACTTCAGTATTATTAGCTCTGAAAACATTGTTTATTGAGGTTTAGCTATACGCAAGACTCGTCCATTGACCTTAGGAATCTTTATTTTCAGAAGGAGAATCCTTACGCTTGCTTGTTATTTTTCTGGGATCCGTTGCACCGTCAGGTCAGTCACGATGGCAGCGTAGGCTTGAAACAGCAAAGTATTTTAACTTTTTTAAAGGATTATTAAAGGATGATTAACGAATTTATTTTTTCCATTTTATCATTAAATGACCGTGGTTTGTTGGATATAACCTAAAAGACAATTGTTCCTACAAGGTCATAATTGAAGGAAAGGTGGAAAAACTGACAGAAAAGGAAAACGAGAAGCAGTTCTACTCTAGTCCAAGATACCACCAGATCGCCGATTTAGTAAGCTTTAATCAGAGCTCGGTAATCTCAAGTAGAGAGGTAAGCAAATGGTGACAAACCTGCTGTCCTGTGCCGTCAGTAACAAGTGGTTACCACTCTACAAATCTACAAATCACGTCTAGCGGCGTGGCTAGAGCGCTAGACTTGAAATCTGGAGATCCCGAGCTCAGGTCCCGCTCTGACTGCCAGCTGGATTTGTTTCAGATAGTCCCTGGTCCAACTCCACGACTATCTCGTATATAACCAACTGGTCTGCCTCTTGCCAGTTGGAATTCTGAACCTCTTATGTTCATTACTGTTACCAAGGTTTCTCTTCTGTCTGGGTTGTTAATCGCTTCATTTTTTCAATAAAAGACAAATCAGACTTTGAAATATTCAGGATAGAAAAAAAACAGTAAAACTTAGGGGTTGTGATAAGAAGTAAAGCACAATTTGTACAGTGGCTGGCCTGAGTTTCTTACGTTCATTTTCGTTCCATTTTAACGACTGCATGTTAAGAAGGGGTGAATTTCAATCCTTCATACAAGCAATCTTTTAACACGAAAACTAGCTGAACAAACCAGTCTTTCTTGGGTTTCAGGTTCTGGATGATAAAGAGGCCAAACTAAAAGAAGAATATGCTGATATAGAGAAAGTGATTCCCAAGCCATTTTATAGGTATATACTTGTCAGAAAATTATCTTAATCAGATTGAAAATTTCTCAAGAGAGAGAGGTCAGGTGAGAATGATCGGAGCTTATTATTTGTATTGAAAAAAACGAAATTGGTCCAAACGTTGGACAGTTAGGACTCTCACCTTTTTCCTGTGCAGGTAAAGTTGTTATTTCTTCTATGAAAGATTTGACTTCAACTGCGCTAGTTGGAGTAGATCTCAAAGTATTTCAGTTTCTATAGACGGCCGAAAATTACTTGTGGTAAGAAATGAAAAAGAAATATGTCACGCTGGATCCTTGGTGGACCTATTGATTATGCCGAACGTCTGCAATATCTCGGTTGGATGGAACTCAAGTCCCGTAGGGAATTTCTATCGATAATTCAATTATTTAAGTTTATTAATGGTTTTTCGAGAGTTAAGCTTGACAATTATTTATCGTTCTCTCGTGCTAGCACTAGATCAAGAAATAGTGAGAAGATTTGGAAACCCTTTTCAAGAACTAATACTTTAAAGTTCTCTTTCTGGCATAGATATATAGATTAATGGAACTCGTTACCAGATTCTCTAATATGTGCCGATTCATTGTCAAAATTTAAATAGGGCTTAAGAGATCACCTTTTGACTAGTACGTATTTTTTTGGATAATTAGATAATTTTAATAACTCCTTCATAAATAGATATATTTTTGTGATATCTTTACATTTCTTCCTACACTATGACAGTTTTTATCTGATTTATATTTTCTTGATGGCTTTGAGGATATTTTTAGGCGGTCATCTTACAAGAGGATTCAGTTCCTCCCTGATGGCAGCCTTTTTGTATTGATTATTACAAATAAAGTTGTTATAAATAAAAAATGCATAAAATAAATAAATTGTGGTAGTTAGCAGCTCAAGGGCACGGTTCTATCTATTTTGCAGCGGTGGTTTTAAAGTTGTACCTCATCAAGTAGAGTTCTGGCAGGGACGACCAAACAGACTTCATGACCGCTTTGTTTTTCGCAAACCTGGACAGGATGAAGTAATAGACGAGAATTTGACAAAGACAGGAACAAATGGATGGGTTTATGAGAGACTCGCGCCTTGAAATATTTGACACTAAGGAGTATCAGAAGTTCTTTCAAAAACACAATAATATTATTAACAATAAAACTGCATTATTAACTAATATATATATTAACAGCCTTTAAATTATGATTGCATTATTTGGTTACATATGTATCCATTTACATTTGGAAGAATTTTTAGCTCTTATTACGCAAATAAAGTGAAACAAAAAGGCTGCAAATCGAATCCACTGCTTGTTTGGAATTTAAGGGTACAGTGGACTTTCCGGCTGAAGAAAAGCCTCTCGATGTATACGGGCACACTTTAAATCGTTAAATTCTGTTGTTTTACTCTAATCACATATGAAAGCTGATTCCAAGAATTAAAGCATTCAACAATCACAGAAGATATCAAGTGCTCCTTCTCATCAATGCATCGAGCTCTTGATTGGCATAGAGCGTCAACCCAGCTCCCATCGTAAGCAAAATAATTCCCTTTCAAAATATACTCTGACTGGGCTAGACCTACATACGAGTATCTGAACTTTTAGATTGTTTGATCTCGCAAAGATCTTTTAGAAATTAAGAGCTTTTTGTGTGGTTAAAGAATAAAAATAACTTGGCTTATAAAGAGAAATTAAGACTTTTTGCTTCTTTTTCTGTGGAAAGGTGAGAGGTACTTGATGGGTAACGATTGTACACTATTCAATACATGCACGTGTAGTTCACACTATATCGGGATTTGACACGTGAGTCTCATTGGAATAATTTTGGGCTTTCCAATTCGATGTTTATAGTCGAACTGTTTTGAGAGAAAACGAGAAATCTAGTACTCTTCTTGAAACATGGTCTTATAATGTACGTTCACCTGTATATAGAGATTTGAGGCAATGTTCGTTGAGGCCATCATCCAAGTCGCTCTTTGCTTCTTGCAACTTCAAATGAAAGCACAAGCTACAGAGTCATGCGGCAATTTTTGGAAGGTAAAATGTGATTGGCTGGATACCCAATTCCAAAACAAAAGACTTAAAAGGAGCTGCTACAATAACAAATAGCGGCAGTTGTTGTTTAGCCTTTTGTTTTGGGTGTGGCTATCGAGCCAGTCACATTACAGCTTGCAAAAGCTGATACTCTGTATGGCTTCGAAATACTTGCATAAATTAAATTTTTGAGGTAATTTTGCGAAAAAACTCGTTTAAAATGGCATAGGCTTCAACAACGATATGTGTTCATCTTGGCAATTAGTTATTAAATTTGCCTTTCGTATTAACGAAAGGGCAATAATTTCACGCGATATATAAATAGAGATATAGGAAAGATATCGTTGACGTTACCTATTATCATTATTGTCAACCAGATCCTAATTGGCTGTCGCAACAAAGGGTCTTTTGTTCCTTTGGTTGGTACATTTCAATAAAAAAGCAATGTTTGTAAACAGATATCTTCCCTATAAAAATTATGACGGGATTTTTACGAAAAAGATTGACATATTTCCAGATAAACTGTTGAGTAACTAACTGGGATTTTTATATCTAGACCTAATGATCTGGACCTGAACGCGAGAGAAGTTTTTTGAGTTAAGAGAAAGGGCTTTGGGGTCTGGTGTGTTATTTGCTTGTATAAGGTGCTAGGTACTTGTCAAGACCTTGAGAGATCTCTTGCAGCCTCCAATACCGTAAGGTTTTGATGCACAATACTTTCAGTTGAGGGACCGTACCATGCGCGGATTGTTTACTTGAAGCACTGTATGAAATTGGTTTGTTGTCAAAGAATAGTCCGCTCTTTATCTGAGAAGTGTCGGTATTAAATCGATTAGACGGAAACAATGTAACCAGCAGTGGATGACTCAATCTTATTTATTAAGTGAATTGACATTTGATGTCTTCATTTATTACTCAATATAATGACTCAGTGATCCCTTTAACTTTAATAACAAAAAGTCTTTCTCTCCCGACATTAATTTTGCCGCACCTACATGTCAACATACTAAAAAGGCAATTTGTAACATCAAAATTGAGCTGACGTTGTAAGACTGAAACAAATCATAATTTCATTTGAAATAACTACAAAGCACTTACAATAAATTCACAATAGCGAACAAGAAGTAGCTTTCGGCACTGCAGAACGGAAAGTAGAGCTATTACCACCAAAAATTCTTCTACTAAGATAACTAAAGCCTCATAGCATGGGTCAACCAGCGCACAAAACGAGATTTACTGTCCTGCAAAAGAAAATAAAGAAACTTGCCTTAAACATATGAAATGTAAAAGAAGTCTAAGACCTTTCAATTCGTTTTTTTCTTGATTAAGCAAGGTCGGTATACAGTTACGAAATTTGCCGTTGGCTCGTCCTCGGTGTAAAGCAGAGCAACTTAAATTCAAGCGTCTAGCCGTTCTAGCGCACTAATTGCGGACACTGTCAACTGAAATTATCAATCAAAGCAAATCACCCTCAAATCAAAAGTTGGTTTTTGAGGAGAGGGGAAAACCGGAGTACCCGGGGGAAACCTGTCAATCTCACGGATGACGTAAGACCAAGAAAAGACCATTAAACAATAACCAAACCCCAGCAAGAGCTAACGTAATAAAGAAAAAACATCACAGGTTTTCACACTAAGGTAAACCCCTCCTGTTGACCGGTTAGATTGAATATGGCCTCAGTCATTACTGAATGGTGAGTTTCCTCAACACGTTTTCAGTCAATCACTTAAATTTGAATAACTTACGAGAGAGAGTTGTCTCATGTCATTTGTATCGATACTTACATATAATAAGGGCGATAAAAATAGAAAAATGGTCTTGTTTCACATCTTTTGTTACGAAGAACAAAATATTGGGATACAAGAGCACCCACGTGGGAGTGCATTCTCTGAAGTGGTGGTCTTGTCTACTAGGTGGGGCATCTATAACTCGATGAGTTAGTTTACAGTAAAAGCCCCCGAAAATTGCTTTAGATAAGTTTTAAAACCTGAGACTTATCCCGATGGATAATAGATCAATGCGTTTGTATTTGAATTTGCGTCTTCCCCACCGGTTTTGTGGAGTTGGATAGAGTGTTTGCGAGAAAAAGACGATTTATCTCAGGTGGCTAGTTCCCGTTGCCTATAAGCGAGTTCACCGTACCTTGTTCCGCTGGTTCTTTTTCGCTGCATTTCCACCCCGAAATACGTTTACAAGGAACTTGCCAAGTTTGCTTTTGGTTTTCACTTTTGTTTCTATTCCTTGTGAATGACAGCTGTCACTCATTGCTGTAGCATTTGACCATTGGTAGCTATTGTTATGAAAAGTTCTTTCTGTTGACTGAGAAAGTATGGAAAAGAGCAGTTTTTGTTATGGTCATATTTAGGCTTATTCTTCGACCACCATGCTCCAAAATGATTAGCACAAAAGTTTAACAATACTCATAATTGATTAATAAATCACTGGTTTGCTGCTTTTATATAATATGTCACGTGTATTGAAAAAAAGATCCCCAAGCTCGCACCAGGTGCTGGTCAGTAAAAGTCATTGTTATAGCATCATCAAGTACACTCCATGTACGGATCATGAAACTCATCTACAGTCATGATCACCCTTCCGTGTGGTTTAAATATAAGTCCTTTCTATGTTGTCCACTATACAGCCATTGATGTTTGTTATTTGAACTGAGTTTAATTAGATGGGGGCGATGGAGGCGACAGATTTCCAATCCCTGGTCGAGAGAAAGTGCGCCGTAAAAGAAGTAAAGATTCCAACCGCAACTACTTCTATTTTAAATGACTTTTTAAAAAAATATCTATTTACTCTTTGCAACAGTATATTTTGTATATACTCCCTTGTTACTATTGTTGACCAACCTTATATGTTTCCTTGTCTTCTGTACTTGCTTCTTCTTCATAATCATCAACGTCATCCTCGTCATAATCGTACCCATCCCCCTCATCGTCCTCTCTGTCGGGTGGTCCTGGTTCATCATAAAGCGTTGGATCCTCTCCGTTCAGAGCTCTTTCCAAATCCTCTTCTAATTTCCAAAAGGGAAATATTACCATCCTGTCTAAGTCATGCACAAATCTATAATCCATCCAATAAATATCTAAGTTGATATCATCGAGATTTTGTTCCAGCTTCTCTATCTCAACTCTCAGCTTGTCTTTGTCTTCTTTCAGTGTCTGTACCATGTTCGCGTCTTGTTTAATCTCGCAAATATTTTGCTTTTTCTCCTTAATGACCTTTGTCAGCTGCTGGATTTGGTGATCAAGTTTGTATTCGAATTTTCTGTGCTTGCCCGTCATTTCTTGCAATTGTTTTTTCAAGCTCGCAGCTTGTTCGTTCATTTGAGTAAATTGTTCTTCGCCGTCAGCGATCCGTTTCTCAAGGGAGGCGTTACGCTGTTTTTGTTCCTGGATTTCCTCGTCCATTGCGAAACTTGTGGACTCCAAGTGGTGTATTTTGTTAAGAACAGCACTCTTACTCTAGAGGGAAAGCAGAGAACTGTTTAGGAATATAAGTTAACGTAAACTTAATCGATCACTAGTTTTTAAACCTCAGAGAAAGTTAACGCCGTTATGCATGCATATAACCTACTTTTGTTTGAAGAAAATTTAAGTTTTGATCATTAATTTTGCCACAAAAGGAAACTTGCCCATCTCATACTTCCACATAACAAGTGCAATAAATTGTTGGCATTTACTTGCACAAATTCCCCTGGGAACATCGGGGGTACAGCAATGACTCATCCTTCAAACTGGGGAGATCCTTTGACGTAAGTGAAAGCAGTAAAAGTTTGATAGTGCTTCTTACCCGAACATTAGCTTGATGGTTATCAACAGGACTTTTCGACAAGTAAGTAGGTGAATGTTCTTGGGATGACTGTTCATCTGATTCGACGGGGCTCCTTGGTGGGCTGAAATCATCTGAGGGTCCCTGCACAAAAAGGGAGCACCCCATACCAGGCCAAGCCTCGGACCGAACGCAAGAAGGTGCGTTGTAGTTTTCTTTTTCCTGTAAGTTCTGCTCCAAAAATGGATCAAAATCACCTTGGGAAAGACCTTCTTTCAGTACCCCAAACAACTCATAAGTAACTTCGCTGGCCTGGGAAAGCTGCGATGGTTGGCCATTGTTGTGAGAATCGCTCCACATGACTACAATAAAAAGAACATGTTAGTGACATTGACATTACAACAAAGAAGAGCCCAACAGGATACGCACCGGGGAAATTAAATCGGGTTATAACATTTTTTTTTTAATGTGACACGGGTAATCGCATAAGATTCGCACCTGCACTGGGTGAATAGGAAATAGATCAAAACTAAACAAGCAGAAACAGATAATCATATCTCGACTGCAAGGAAAAGCAAAGACATCAACTCACTTGGCTCTCAAATTTGTCCCTTTCCGGTGAAATTTCGCTTTCCTGTTTCTTTTAATTCCGCAAGTTATACTTTTGTGGTCTTCAGTGTTATTAAAATAAATCTCTGCAATGGACTGAAGTCAAACGTGAATCCCCACTTCGTCTTCGAAGGAAAACTTTCCCGTAAGTGAAGCTTGGCCGACTGGTTTGTTTACCCTTTGTTCTTCTCATTTCCATGGATGCCGGATGCTGTCACAGCTCGCGCTTGGTTTATAGGCGCGTGCACACCCAAAGAAACGGTATTCATATAAGCTTTGAAAGCCACTCCTAACAAGTACCAGTAACTGCAAATGCTATCTCATGCTGGGTGGTAAGACAGGCCATTAAAATATTAAATAAACACATGAAAAAACAAAATAATGATCCATGTGATCATTTACAACTCGCAAAATCCAAAGAGATCATCGGGTCGTAAGCGATTGATGCGAAAACGGCTGCAATTCTTCTTTAGCAACATATCGGAAGGGCATTCAGCTTCGCTTTTCCAGTTTCTACTTCTTAAATCGTATACCAGTTTAGAACATTTCAACCCAAATTTCACCCACGAAGTGAGCAGAAATGCTAGGAAATCAACGCTAAAAAATCACAAATACTGAAAAGTACGTCGAGTAGTTCACGTCAACCAAAGCAACAGAGCACGTATTTAAAAGAACTGTTAGCGTAAGCAAGTAGTTCACTTGATGCAGAACGCTCGCTACAGAAGGGGAAAGAAAGGACGCAACGCGCATTGCGCGTTAAAATGCTAGCCAAGGTGGTTTGGACTTTTGCTCGCACTCAAAGTACTCTTGGTCTTCAATCCGCCGCCATGTTGAAAGCCACACAGACCCAGGAGTCGCTTTATGACATTTTTTTTTTCCCGTGATTATATGGTTAGCATTTCAGCTCGAAAACTTACACATGCGCAAACGAAATACCCGCGACACGGGAAAATAAAAACACAAGAACTAATAGCACTTCTGGTCATGGCGCCTACACCATGACATTTCAACCCACGGATCTCCGCTTATACTGAGTTAAGCTTCAAATAATGGTCTGTCCCCGACCCAGTGTCGGCCTTCAAACTGGCATCGAAAATGACAATCAGGGGCTCTTTTGCCAGTATAAAGAACAATCTTGGAGGGGGTGGGGGGGGGGCAGGGGAAGAAATCATCTGGCCGCACCAACCACAAATGGGTACGCCAATACTACTACTAATATTTATTACTACACAGACTGCCTCAATAAAACGACCAATCATTGCTTTTGTAAGTAATATTCTGTTTGACCTAAAGTGAACCTCGATCTGAACTTCGGGGAAGTGTAAGCCCTGGTAAAGAGTTTAGTTCTCAACCCGACTCAGTCACGCATGACAGGTGCCTATGTCGTTACGTAATGATAACACTTGTGTCGTCCTTCCGTTCTTCGCAAAACAGTACATTGTTTCGTTGGAAAATAGTGACCAGGTTATTAAGGGTTGAAGTTGGAAAAATGATGCGAAAAGAAGATGTGGCTGCCATGCGAATTGATTACAAAACGCCAACCTTTGATGATAGTTGCCTTGTGGCCAAAGAACCCTTTAGGCAGTTCGATGCATGGTTTAAGGAAGCCAGAACTGCTGAAGGGATAGGAGAAGCTAATGCTATGGTGCTTACTACCTGTGGAAGGTTATTGAAGTTTGTCGTTGCATGTGTACAATATTTAAGTTCAGCTTAAATTGTGATGGATGTAGCCAATTAACACACTGTATTACGTAATTTAATACATAGTGATGGCAATGGCTCCTTAGTTTGGAAGGTCTCCATCCCATAACCCCCCCTCCACCCACCCTGTATTATGAACAATAAATAATTAATATTGATGCAACTGTTTAACAACTGGAATCTCAGAATGAGTTTCCTAAGCTTCCAAAAATTGTGGTCCACTGTCCCAGACTATGTGTTTCATTTGAACCAGAGCATATTAGAATAGAAATGGAAAAATAAAGTGCTCACTCTTATTTTTAATTGTAAAGCCATTTCCCTGAGAATATGATCAAAAGAGATTCTGAAATGGTACAAAACCAATGGCGATCCTATAAAAGACAATTATAGTAAATAAAAAACAATCAGATTGAGATTTATTTTCAAAATTTGTTCTGAGAGACACCATTGTAGGAATCATGGAGAGATTGCAAGCATAAGGGCATGTGCTAAAACCAGGAACACCGGAGCTCTGTGGAACACTGGAACAGCTGAAAAACCCTGGTTCACCGAACTAAATTTGAAAATATGAAGTGTCAGGGTAATTGAAAGAGCTTAGGGCTCCTTATAAAGTAAACAAATATGAGATTTTGCATCTGAGATCAGGGGGTTTACCTTTTGTTTCATTATCTGTTCCTTTCTCTACCCTTAACTGCTTCTTTCTTTATTTCTCTATTTACTTAATTCTTTCTTTTTCATTTCTTCATCCTTTCTTTTCACTTTTTTTTCTTTTTAGCACCTGCTTCTAAGCTTTTTTTTGTTATGTGGCTAAACAAATTACACTGACATTTCATCTTTTACATGACCTGTAACAGGGAAACAAAACAACACTGTCAATTTTAATTTGGTTTTCTGGGGTTTTTCAGCTGTTCTGGTGTTCCTGAGTACATGCCAAGCATAAGTGCTTTTTGCATAAACTTCAGGGGTAAACTTTATTCATGTTTCCTGTGTATTATTAAAAAACATGTTTTCATTTTTTGGGTCTTTTTTGTTTTGCATTTTTGTTTGCATGAACTCTTTTATCATTGTAGAGATTGCCGGCCGAGAGCAAGAGTTGTTTTGTTAAAGGGCTATGACGAGACTGGATTTACTTTTTACACAAATTATTCCAGCAAAAAGGGACAGCAATTGGTGAGCTGAAACACCACCTACCAGAGTTCATTGTAGCTCGTCCTACTGCTATTTATCTTGATATATAATTTCTAATTCAATATTTAATCTAACGACATGGTTATTTTTGGATTGTTAGCCTCACAGTTATTTGTATAGGTAAATCACATGATTTTGAGTGCAATTTGGAAGCACAAGTAAATTTTTCAAAGACTAACAAAATTGCACGAGCCCTTAGGGCGAGTGCAATTTGTGGTCTTTGAAAAATTTACAAGTGCCTATTTATTCCAAATTGCACAAGAAAAATCATGTGATTACTTATTAATAATAAAATTATATGAAAAAATTGCGAGATGGTTAAGCAGAAGAAATGCATGCGTATCACGCAATCAGGGAAAAATTGCGCCATCCAGGGCGTGTGCAAAAGATTTGGCCATCTGTGAGTTTCTTTGATCATTGACCAATCACAATGCTTGGTTTGTTTCCTCTTTTTGCACTGAATTAACTCTTTTCTGCTCTGTTTAAAAAAAAAAAACTGCACTGCTCTGAACCAGTCAGAATGGAGAAATTTTTTCATGTGTATTATTAGATGCATAATAAATCATTGTTAAAACAACAAACAGGTTGAAAATATTTTACACTTCCCTTAGTCTCCACTGACAATACATGTACTGTGCCCAAGCTACAGATAATTGACCTTGTCGATCAATTTGCATTTATTGCATAATTTTAGTCAATGATAAACATTGTTTTGGGAATCCATGAAAAAAATATATTGCATTCACCGTAACATTAATTTTCTTCTCAGAATGACAACCCATATGCCTGCTTGCTGTTTTACTGGCATCCTTTGCACCGACAGGTAAAATAGTTCGTGAGAGAGTAAAGTGTTTCCTTTTTAAATTAATTTATTGTTAGTGATATTATGATTTTTTTGTTTCTCCATCAATTTGCTGACATGGATTAATTAAATCGACAGAAACATCTCATGTTTAATAATACTATTGTTATTAGTACGTAGTACACTGCTTCTTATGATCCCTATAAACTATAGTTATGCTAAAATCTGTTTTTCTTTCCGACATAATCCTTGGAGACCCAGGGGCAGTTTACAGGTGAAGTTCAATCTTTTTTGCCTGTCTACATTTTGCCTCTCACCTAATTGCCCCTGAGGATACTTTGTCGAACACAAACACAAACATCAAGGCTGGCAACAATAAACATCGCTTGTTTCCTTTGCATTGTACAATTCTTGTGTCACACAAAGTTTTGGTCAAGTTGTTGTCTGACTGAAGACTCAGGAAAGAATGTGATAGAAAGAGGAAAAACTAATATAAGAAAATTACTCAGACATGATTACTCAATATTTTCTTCTGGACTTTTCATCTTGGGGTTGGCTTAATGCAAATTAATGCTTGAACAACTTTGAAGTTTTTTTTTTATTATATCAATGTAACACAGACTTCTTACGTTAATTTAAAGATTAGGATAGAAGGAAGAGTGGAAAAACTGCCAGAAAAGGAAAGTGAGAGGTATTTTCATTCCCGTCCACGACCAAGTCAAATTGGAGCCCTCGTAAGCAACAATCAGAGCTCAGTAATCGCAAGCAGAGAGGTAGGTTAACGGTATAAAGGAATCTGGCCAAAATACATTGTAACTGCAGCTGCAGTTATGCATTCATGTGATGACAATTCAGTCATTTTACGCAATTTAATGGTTCTTCAGGTAGAGGAGAGTAATAATTATGCTATTGACACCCATTGACTTTATTAAGTGTTAATTTAATATACTAAGCAAACAACAGGATGATAGTCTTCGTAATATTTGTCAGTTATATATGTACTGCCACTTGGGCCAGTGAAAGGTATGAACTAGTCCAAGAATAATTTTGAAATATCACTTGCCTGTCTGTGCTAAAATACCACAACTAAATTATTATGTGTACAGATAAGGGTATTAATTTATATGAAATAATTTTTTGATGATTCAAAATTCTCCAAAATTTTTTACTTGATTGTCATTAACTCAAAAAGTTATTGGCTGGCAAGACATGAAAAATTAGTAATATTACGATAGGTGCATTGGTCTATTGGTTTTTTCTTTTAATTCAACTGAGTGTTATTTTAATAAAATCAGCAGGCTCATTTTGATGGATTTTTGTCCTCTATAGTCATTGCAAAAATAAAGAAACATTTTATCCTAGTTGGAAGTCCAGGAGACCAACAATTCTTGATTTTCAGATTTTGCAAGATAAAGAGACCAAACTCAAGGAAGAATATGCTGATGAAGCAAAAGTGATCCCTAAGCCAGATTATTGGTAGGTGGTAACATGGACTCACTTCTTGTCAATAGAAACCAGAAAGGACCAATGGTTGTTGGTGAAAAGGGAAAGGTGAACTTTTAAACTTCCCCATCCGTTAATAATTGTCTAAGAATTTGAGGTGGTACGCCACTCACATTATTCATTATACTTATTCAATTATGGAGAAGCTGCCTGCTTTGGGCTATTCAGAATCAGTTGTAAGCCCTTTCAGGTGTATTAGTTTTTTGTGGGATCACTTCACTAGTTTTGCAATTCATAATGAACTAGACTGTTTAGCTAAATCCCTTGGAGAAAAACAGGGGTCTCAGTTACAATCGAGGGGGGTTATCCACTGCAAAGCCAAAGGATGAACAGTGGAAACAAGTACTGGGGTACAAACATACAGAGGAATGTCATTAGCACAAGAATACAAAGGGCATGGATACCAATAATTATAAATTCATCACTTAATTTCACCTTGTCAGCAGGTTTAATCTCAGAAGAGGGAGGGAAATTTCCTTATAGTACATAAACATAATGTACTTTGGAATTAACCCACAAACCCCTTTTATTCAAACTATTTCCATGATGAATCCAATTAACAGAATTCTAATGCAGCTTGCACTTCTAGGGGTGGTTTCAAAGTAGTACCAGATCAAGTGGAATTCTGGCAGGGACAGTCTAGCAGACTTCATGACCGGCTTGTTTTTCGCAAACCTGGAGAGGATGAAGTTATTGACGAGAATTTGACCAAGAATGGAACAGGTGGATGGGTTTATGAGAGACTTGCACCATAACTTGTTATAAATTAACAGCTTATCTTATCATTAAAGACATGGAGCCAGGAGTGTAAGGTTGATTGGCCAAAAGAGTATTTAACACTGTATAAATCAGTGCCTATTTCTTATAGAATAACTAGTATATCAGAAGACATGGAAATGAAGATTGATTGACTAAAGGAAAATTAAAAAATTATTGGAACTTTACGATTGTTTTAAATTGGTGCTAATTTGTCTACATGAGAGGGAGGGTTTGGCTCTCTTCCTGAGATCCTGGTCCATGCTTTGGAGACCTTGTCTAGTTGCTAGTCTTTTTCAAACTTGAACAAAATCTGAAAGTACTTTGAACTCATAGCAGGGTTTGTCTCACAGTATACATGGGAAAAGATACAAAAATACCCTTCAGCATAATGGAAGAACTCTGTATTAAAGTCTTCATTTGGGAAAACTGTCATAATTTTCTAATCTTTTCATTCTTTTGAAGCCAACAAAAGAACATAATAAAGTTGAGTTATCCAACTGAGGAAACTTTGTGAGCACGAAAGTCAGATGCCATTTGTTTAACAAGAAAGTCACACAAGTATTATCATGCTTTTGAAAGTTCTGAAAACTTCAAGACCTCTCCTTAAATTGGCAAGCTATCATTATCTCAAGTGGTCTTAGGGACAATGGATTTTATTTCACTCAAGTTTTGATAAATTATACTACCTACATAAAAAGACTTGAAAAATAAAATCAATATTGAAATTTATTGAAAAATGTGGAACATATTATTATTTATAAGCTTTCATTGAAAGACTAGGTAGATACCACCTGCATGACAAATAAAATAAAAACGAGCAAGAATCAAAAAATAATTGATTGCTTGCTGTAATTAAAAACTCCAATATTTGCCACTTTTTTTTTCATTTTTGGGTCTATCGTCAAGCTCTTGGATGCATCATCATCATCATCATCATCATCACTCTTCTCACCACTTTGTAATGCACCTTATTTTGTTGACCTTGTGGGTTGTAAAACTGAGAAGAAGATGGTGCATTGCTTGGTGGCCCAACATTCATGTTTATATTGTGGAGTCAGTTGGTATTCTTTTGTGGAACTCTCACAAGTAGAAGAAATGGACAACCTTCAATCTGCAAGTGAAATCCATAGCTCTTCAGCTTTATTTGAAGTCCATAAATTTCACGTCACTTAGAAGGAAGAACTTTCTTGGCAAAGGTCTTGGAGCTGGGGATAACACCACCATCATCTGACGATCTAAATCAACCTCATTGCTGAAAGGCATAAGAAACAAAATATTTGTACTTCTAAGCTGACTCATGCACTGTGTACCTGGTCAGTGAATAATAATTTTATCAAAACCAAGAACTGTTAGCATCAATTTATTTTCTTGAAACTTACACAACAACAAAGCCAATAATGTTAGTTTTAACCAGGTCTTCCTCCAATGACTCTGCTGCACTCAGGGCTAACACACAATGCTTTAAGTCACGCCCTGGCAACAACAACCAAAAATGGAAAGAATTATTACCAAGTAACTAAACATAGTCTACTCTGTCTTCTGTTAGTACTGTACTTCATGCAAAGGGAAATGTGCAGGTCTTTGAGAATCATTTTGATACAACAGATTGGATAGCATTAAGCTCTGTATGTTGTGTAATGAACTGTTATCAACTGCATCGAGCTGAGTGGAAGGTGGGTGCTCAGGATGTCCAAGGGCCTCCACTGTTATCAGCCAGCCCCTAGACAGTAAAATGCTCCCATGGCTAGCAATCCCTGCAACCCAGCTGTGAGCCCCCAAACAGGGTCATCTAGGCACCTGCACACTATTGATAACAGTGGGGAAAAAAAAACACGTAAAGAAAAAGCAAAGCCAGCACAACGCTCTTCCCAATGTGGTTCCAAATAGCTGCTACAATGAGAACACATGATCTAAGTGAGCCTGAGCACATAAGCCTGAGACTGCTGACTGCTAAGCAAACTGCTCCATCATGGACCCAGATGCACAGGAAAGCCAGCATCTTGTTGTTGTTAATCATTATACCTGGTTGCACTGCTACCAGTTTAGTCTCATTCTGATCAGGAGACATCCCCAGTGGAAGGCATGAATCAGGAACAGCTGGTGCTGAAAACAAGAGACAAAAAGGATAGTACAAATCAATCAATTTAAATTAATAATTTACAGTCTTGATGATGTGGACATGAGCACATTGTGGGACAGGAATTCTTTTAGCAAATTGTCCAACTTAACAATACAAGAACAAACGATTTTATAGTCAGCATACTGTAGATGTATGGAGATTTTCTTAACAACTACAAGTCACTTACCTCCTATTTTAAAAATCTTGATATCAGCAAATCTGACTTCAAAAATGTGTGGATAAAAATTCATTTTCTTGCCATAAAAATAAGCACGCACTCTATCATCTCTACAACTGCGCCTTGTTTCCTGACTTCTCACCACTACCTACCGGAAAAGAAAGTTCAACTGTAATTCATGAAATTTGACATTCAAGGGAGTCAGAATGATCACATGTAAACAATTCTCTCTCGTCAATAATAATAATAATAATCACAGGATTTCGTCAGGGGGGGTAGGGGGAGGGAGTGTGGATGATTATTTATTCCATCCACATTCCATAGACTACGGAATGAGCAGGTGAAAATAACACACATACAAGGGGCCTACTCACTCAATCTTGTGTAGGTGCATATAAATTATTATTATTGTTTTGTCTTCCATTTCATCTCTTTCATTCCCAGGTTCCATTCCTCAACTTATACCAACCAATGATCCTATCATCAAAGACAGTATTAATGACCACTGGCATTTTCCTTGATGATTGTTATAACTGTACTTACTATTGGAAAGTGCATGTTATAACCATCGTAGCTGGATGGCATTTTGATCATGTTAGGACTTGGGATACCATGAGTTGTTGTTTACTCAAACTAAAAAAAAAAAATTCATACCACGCATATATTGCATTTGACGTTCTACTGTGTCCTTACCCCTCCTGATTTTGGCAGATGTACAATCTGAACTTTGTTTCCAAACTGCTTCTTGAGATCATTGTAAGTTCTTTCTTGATCCAGGACAACTATTACATTAACTAAAAGACAAACAGAAGCCTCATAGTCCTCTAATATAAGGACTCTACCTCACAGGCCCCCACAACTTCTTTGAAATTACAAGTCAGCCCTAGCAAAGACTGAGTGGTTTAAGGCAAGTTGAAAACTAGCCCGCAAAAAGTATGTGGTCTGCTTGGCATTGGCTTATAGCATAATGATATCTAGTATCTTGCCACCTATCTACAGAAAGCAGAATGCTCGAATATCTTCAGTGGGAACATAATATTTTTGTCCTTTTTGGACATACTCAGAGTCAGCAGTAAAATCTATACAACTGTCCATGAATTTCATCTACATAAGTAGCTA
>BLAZ01000169.1:325806-335806 GCA_014633955.1 Acropora tenuis | reverse complement strand
AATAATCATTTCACTATTCAGTATTCCCTATGTTTGAAAACAGAATACTTGGAAACTTTAAGTTATGAACACAGAATGTGAAAAAGTCCAATACTAGCAAGACATAAAGTTTGATCAGAACAGTATGACATTTTTGTAATCTGTTCATGATGTTTCCTTCCATGTGTAAATGTAAAGTAATACTGTACATACACTAAAGTACATATAAAAGGGATAATCAATAAATCCACTACCTGTCCTACATCTAGATCCACAAACACAGGCCTCCTTCCCATCCTAACTGCATAATTCAACATCAACTGGCATAGGGTGGATTTGCCAACATCACCTGGGCCAACAATCATCACCTGGGAATCAAAGAACCAAGAAGAAAATTATTTCAATAAAAACTGAAAGTTAATATCTGTGCAAGTCATGTGTTCTAGGAAAAAATGATTAATATGAACAACCCAACTTATTTCCTGTGCTAATAATATTCCTCCAGCTATAATAATACCACCACGGTAGGTTGGAAGCATTTTTACTAGAATTTCATTTTGACCTAAAAAAAAAAAACTGTTACTCTCTTTAAATTGCCTTCTAGAAAAGTTGAGCACAACACAAAAAGGAAACTGTGTACAAATTTGTTATATTTAAGAGCAGTTTTCAAATGACCAATACCAAAGTAATTATTTACCCTGAGCAATCACAACAGGAGCAGACAGCGTGATGGATATATCAAAATTCCTAGCAATGATAACCCGTAACTGGCTCAAGGCGCAAGAAAAACTTCATTTTTAAACCAATCACGAAGTGAAGCAATTGCAATCGCATAATAATTATTAGTACTTTTGATATTCATTTGAAGACTGCTCTGATAAGGGTGTTAAGCAGATTTTTAAGTCCAAACAATAACTTATGGCATCATAAATTCTACAGTAATATTATGATTAATAGAATTAAAATAATCAACTTGAAACTCACAAGAAAACTTATTCAAAATGTTATCTAGCTTGACTCACAATAATTATGCCATTATCTATTCAGTAGACATGTTGCATTTCCCTATTTCTGTTGCGTATTATGTAAATAAATATATGTGTATGCTCACTTACAATAATTTTATTTGAGTTTAAGTGCCACTAACTAGTTATCACAATAATAATAATAATAATAATAATAATAATTATTATCATTATTTTTTAACACTCAAACATTATTTTAATATTATTCTCTGTATAGCTCACCCATTTGGTACGTAACACCCAGGATAGAGACTGATGGTGTAATTACAGAATATAAAGTACTAAACAATAAACAAAATGAATGATAGAAGAGGTAATCCTCACTTAGAAACTAATAACTAACAAAAATTAATATTAAACTTAAGGGGGTTCTATTGCATCACAATAATACACTGTGGGATGTTAAGTATTTTTCACCTACCCTTGGCCCAATGTCTGATTCGGTGTTTTCTACTTTCTGTCGCATTTGTTCCAAGGCCATATGAAGATTGAGGTACATAATCATTGGAGTTTCCTTGGATACATATGACCATTCCGGAGGGCCAGATATTTGAAGACAGTCATGGCATTAACATATGAAATTTGACAACCTTGCCAAGAGAGCATAATTTTATGAGGGTACTCTAAATTTGGTACGAACACTTAAACTGAAAGAGATAGCACGTTAAATGGACCATATTAACTAGTATAATGTCAGTGGGGAGTTGAAAGATCAAATTTTAGTATCAGAAAAGTTGATATGGGTCAAAATCAATTTCCACCGTAAAAAGATAAAGAGGTTGATCTTTAAGTCTTAGCCCTTCATCACATCAAAAGTTGAACCCTATCAACATTATTTTGTGTTCGGATTAACACGGCTGCATTTCAGTTAATATCTTTATACTCTAAATACTCTTATGCACATCGAAATATGCCAGAGGTAGGAATGTATTTCAAGCCTTTGATTGGTATTTTGGAACACTTTACACTGTAACAACATGAATGTATTCTTATTTCCAGGACCTGGAAAGGTGAAAATAGTTTACTAAAGTGCAAAAGGATATCTCTATAGTACAACCATGCCAGGTGTATACTGCAACTTTTGATCCAGCATTGAATGTAAGCCTCTTGTTTCTTATCAACTCAGTACCAAACACCTCAGCCTGACCATGAAGGAGCTTAACAGAAAAAAATTATGTGTAATCAACCTTGAGAGAAAACACTCTCAAAGACAAAACACACTGGACGATGCACCATGCAATTTCAGTATGAAATTGGCATCGCAGAAGGACAGACAATTGAATTATCGAAAGACCATAATATTATTATACTCATCAATGAATAGCTCAATGTGGCTAAAATATGAAACTGTATAACAAGGAAAGTTGATATTGCTACTTTTCAGTTAAACTGAAGGTTGTTTGGCAAAGCAGATGCATTGTCATGAATTGAAACCTCTCATTCAACTTACCACAAGTTCTGCTTTTCCTTTTCCCTCAGGAATCTCAAGCCTTAGTTCTGTGTCCTTTTCAAGCTTGAACTGTTGTCTTCCTTCAGGCTAATTATACAAGGATTATACATTCAAATAAAGGCGTTGAAGGAAAAGATTGGTGGAAGCAAGTTGTTTAATTTCAACATAAGTGGCTGTTTTTCGAATTAATTTGACCTTCTCAGGCATTGAAAGCATGTGACTCATTCAACATTCGATTCACTGTGGCATGGCCGCTGATTCTAGCTGTAGCGACAATCTTTCTATTATATATTGGTGGACACTCACTGGCGCTTTTTCTTGTTCGTTTTCCATCTCCTTCAAGGTCAATGATTCCCTGAGACGTTTCAGCAAGAGTCTCCCGAGCCTATGTTCATGTTCAGACGTAAAAAATCTTCTCAAATGCTTCATTCACCCTTGCCGTCCGCCATCTTTTCCCCATTCATCTTCCCAGTCTCTCACTGAAATCATCTGAAACGAGGCTTGTCACAGCGTCTTTGGCGGGAAATAATTGACTGGATTTTTTTATTTTACCCTTACTTTTCTCTCCTTCTCTCTTTGCTTGAAATCAAGCCTGAATTTTCACGTAAGGTAAGGACCCTGCAATTTCAGACAATTCTTTGTATTAAAGAATCGTAATCGCTGCCTGTGATAGCAACCTACCAGTACAGGCTTTGCCGTTCGGTCTTTGGAAACGTTATAAAGGAACCCATGATCCACCACTGTTCGTGAAGAGTATGGGTGGTACTTCAAATGTCATGGCCCATTTCTCTTCATCCAACGTGGCCCGCTTAGAGTTGATGTCTCAGAAAGACTTCTGGATTATGAGGCCACCTTTGTAAAAGCAGCCTTTCCTTTAAAGGGCATAAGCTCCCAATGCTCGGAAACTTTGATGTAGACATAGGATATACACATTTTTTTTTTGAAATATATCGCCTTAAACTTTCATATTATCTCCGTGAGAAATGGTTTTGCATGGTTGTTCTTCGCGGTGAAATACAGTGACGTTTCGATTGGCATCATCGCTAGTCTGAAGCAGGCTGTACCAGTTTGAAGTAGAACCTTCACGATCTAATACACCCACTACATTAGTGGCGACATCGTTTGACGAATGATAGCACCTGAGATGTGCGAAAAGTGTGCCTTTTCTCTGTAAGTTTTATCGATGCCAAGACTTCAATTGAGCTTTAATACCATGTTACTGATTAATCTGAGGAAAGCCTTCTCTACTGCACCATCTAAATTGGCGTCTGTGCATTTATGTTTTAAGGTACCGTTGTGTTGAAAAATGTTTGGATCCCTCATCTCGCCTCACGCTTTCCTTGACCTTTTCTACAAATCTTCTGCTGGTCTTCACAGCTTCGTGACTGAGATAGTAAACATTTCCCTGGCTAAGTTGTTGCTTGGTAGTCAGTATATCCTTCAAGAGATCCAAAGGCTTGATACCTATGGAGAGAAATTGTTTAATCAGCTTGGTATTGTCCTCATGACAAGATGGAAACTTCTTCTAGTTTTGATCGCTATCATCCTCTGTATCTTCAAACTGCTTCGAAAAACACGTAAGCTAGAAATAGGCCTCAAATACATTGTAATGTTTAGAAACTGTTTGTTTGAAGTATCATTGGTGTTGGCTGCCTTTTCCATTTTGAAAGCTGTCTTTGAAAGAACTTGGACGAGTAGGTGAAAAATAAGCAAAAAATTATTACAAGCTAAAATGTAACTAGCAGGCTAGAGGTGAGCAGTTTCAGAAAGGAGGCACTGATTTTCAATATTAGTTATTATTGATAGCAATTATTAGCTAAATACATAACTTTGGACTCATAATTACGTGTTATGTTTTTGATCTCAACATGATTTCATTATTTTTATTATTATTATTATAATTATTATTATTATTATAATTATAATAATGAATAATTTTAATGTTATGTGATATATAAATTATACTAAAAAATAGATTACATCCAAAAAAAAATAAAAGGAAGATCTTAAATTATAATAATAAATAATAATAATAATAATTGTTATTATTATTATCATCATTATTATTATTATGAATACTTCTTACACCAGGTGAATATGGGACAAATCTTGAGCTGGTGCAAGTCACTTGATCTTAGGTCTTGTACTTGTACAAACTGCTCTTGAATTCTCCCAAACTTACCTTGGTTCTATAATTTTCTAGCATTTGTTATGAGCACTGTGGTAGTAGTTCTGCACACTTATGCAGGGTTGTCAAAATAAGCTGGCAGCTGGTGCATTTCACCATCTACTCTGATAAATGCACTGGCTTTTCTGAATGCATGTAGCTCAATTTTACAAGCATTAGGAAAATGAAAATTAGGAATCTCCTGTTACTTTTCCCATCTCTCCTGCTACTCTCAATCTTTTTGACAGCCCTGCTTATCACGGATTCAAAGTATGATATATGTAATTAGAAGTTTCTAATTTTGATAAACTTTGCTTTTTTTCAGGAAAGGAGAGACAAGTCCAGCCTGCAAGTAATATAATGACCCATTTACGGTTGTTTAAAATGATTAAAGTAAGAGACAATGATGCAGCACCACATCCCCTTATCAACCTAAACAGATACACAAAGAAAAGGAAAATCAAGATTATGAACTGTTGGCTCATATTAGTTTTGCTACCCTTTTTTGGCTTAATGGGAGACTCTCCTGAAAATTCAACCCCACCAAATCGTGATAAAATTACAATCCCCTCTGATAGCAAACTTCAGTAGCCTTTTACCAGGAAGGCCCCCCCTTCTGGTTTCTATCCCTTGATCAAATTGGAGGGATGTAGCAGTATTTAATGATATGTTAAATGCAATACCTTGGAACTCTCTCCATTGTGTACAGAACCTTACTACAGAAGCAGTTTATCCATCCTAAGTATTGTGCTCTCTGTTATAGAATGCACATGAGCCTGGAAGCACTGCTGATATTGTATCCCTCATAGAGAAGCATAATATTGATATAAACAGCAAACATTCCAAATCAGACTCTGGGTTAACTCTGTTTTTGGTAAGTTTTGCTAAGTGAATTATAGACACATTGAGGAATTACTCAAACAGCAGTTTTATTAATTTAATGATTTGCATGAAGTGTTTAGATATTGAGAGGACATGGATGTCAATTGCAAAATTCATCTAGAATGATACAAATAGACAGTGAAATGTACTTAAAGTTAAAACCACTCAATTTTCAAACAGTTATGCAAACCCTAACTAGAGATAAAAATTAATATTTAACAATGTTTTGTGTCCTTGTTTTTCAGTGTGCCTGTCTTAGTGGCAACAGCAGTCTGATTTCCTATATGTTGAGGAAAGGTACATTCATGAATTAAACCTGTGACTAGAGTTTATGCTCACTGAATCGTGGGGAGAATGAGATTTTTAATAGTGGAATATTGGGGTAGCATTCTGGCTTGAATTCCTTGAAATTTCAGTCACTGCATTTAAACAGTTTTGAAATGCGAGTGTGTCGACTGTGACAAAATGCTCCCCATTAATTCTGGCTGTCCTTGTGAACTATGATGCATGCATGCTACTGGCCACTAATGGTAAAATGCCCCCTTTTTGTGTATGATGCAGGTGCAGATGTTAGTTCTTGCACTGCTTGCAAAGACAGTGCTCTTCATCTTGCGAGCTTTTGCTGCACAACACAAAAGGTGACAGATGGACTAAGCATTATCACTTTACTATTTGAAGCAGGTACTGTTACTTATACTCACATCCAAATAATTATGGTTTAATCAGCAGCTTCATTGCTGTGTTGGCCCTCAGTGTTAAAACACGATAGCATGAATAAATCACAGAACGAAGTAAACCACTCTTGATTAAAAGAAAAAGTAATGAAAACACCTTTTCTCTATGATATCTTTTTTTTTCTAAGGATGCAATATTAACTCCAAAAACTGGCTTGGTAATACTCCACTGTCTATTGCTGCCTCATCTGGAAACTGTGACCTTGTTCGCCACCTTTTGGCGTTAGGTGAGTTGGAATTTTAGGGTCATCAGAACTTAAAAGTTTTACGTAAATGTTACTGATCGTACTTGGCTTAAAGGGAAACTTTTTCATATGTATTTTTCATATATCGCAACGAAAAATTAAAACCACGTTAAACTGACGACATGGGGATACATTTCCTCTTCACTGTTAGGTGGTGATAAATGTATTTGCAACAACGATGGAATTTACGCCATGGATTTTGCGACAAACGCTGGTAAGTACAACCATGCAAAACAGTCAGTTGGTTACAACAGGAATAAAGAATTGTTCAAGTGAAGCCGCCTGAAAAGAGGCAAATCAATTTCTGTTGCCTCAAGGCGTGAACTTTTTACCATTATTTCAGCGTTTTCTCTTCCATACCTGACGGACCTTTGGATCAATTACAACTTAATTTTGTGTGATTTTTTTATAGATTGGCGTCTGTTTAAACTTGAATATAATGGTATATAAGAAGCGGAAACTGAACGCCACAACATTAAACAGTAAAATTTTTTGTTTATTGAAAAGGGGAAAGCATTCTTGCTAAATATGCGGCTGGCTTTTTCGGACATTTCCGTTTCTTTTCTCTTATTCCGCAACAAAATTGAGGATGTCTTTAAGATTCATTGAATTGCTGGCCGAATTGTTTCCATCATACTCAATGCACAGATGAAATGAGGTAAAAAAACTTGCCACTCCTGATTTTTTTAATCCATTTTGTATGAAGATAGCCTGCTAAGAAGAAGATTTCTGACTTAAAAAGCTTTAAGTATTGAAAATTTAGAGTTGTTTCTCAATCGAAGCATTGCATGGCCCTTTTACGCGTTTTGGAAGCTGGTAAAAAGAAGAGATCAAACCATATGATCTTTAGAATTTCCCTCGAATTGCCGCGAATTGTTCGAATTGCTCGAATTTGTCCGCACAGGTCACCTTGATGCTGCGAATTTATTGGCTCTTCCTGTCTCCAACCAACACGTGTCGGACACAGTGGAACCACATACCCCACCAAGAGTCAAGCTAGGGCTTCAGAGTCCTTGTAGGAAGCATCTGGTGTATTCTTCATTTCGGAGAAAAAGGAGGGATTTCTGCTCACACGTGAAGTAACAAAATTTGACTGGTTTGTCATGGTTGCTTTAAATCCAATAAAACAATAATGTAAAGGAATGGTGCAGGCGTCATTATCTTTCACACCAGTCGCAAAATAATGGAATTTTATTACTCTTATCCCTTGAGCGGACCACACTGAAATTGACATTTTTATGCCCCGAGGTATACCCGGCTACTTTGTTGCCCCTTCTCTTCACTAAAGGGTTTTTTTGTTCAGTTTCAGTGTTGAGGGATTCACACCTTGATGATACTTAACATATTATACATAGAGGCATAGCACAGGGTATTTAAGTTCTCTTTTTCAGCCATAAATGAAACGCACAGACCACCCAGACCCCATCTTTAGTTTGATCTCTCAGATAAATTAAAGGAAAAGGGCCAATGAAAGATGCGGGAACTATGTAGTTGATTCTCAAATGTCATGCTACTCGTCAACCTGTTGAAGCATGAAAACAAATATATTGCTTGGCAATTGCAATTGTTACGTGAATGTCATCTCCAGTTGATCAAGATTGGATTGTATTATGATCTTGTGGATAGATCACTATCCATTGGATGAATTTTACCAAAACCCGATGAGCTACCCAATTGCGAATATCCATTGCGAAAAGTTGAGACAAAGATAGTTCGCTAATCAGTTAACTTGATGCCCAGCGTTCGGTTCATCTACGTCGATAACCAATCTAAACAATAACAATTGTCCGTTTCTCATGAAATTCATAATTTTAAACCTGTGGTGAGATAAGCTGTCAGAGACCTGACGGAATTCGTTTCCCAATATAACGGAAGTATTTGAGTGGTTGCCATGTTTATTGACCGCCAATATTGTGGATAATTTTAGCAAGAGAGAGAGAGAATGTACTGAAAAGCGGTGTTACTGATTACTATTAGATTTGATAGCGGCCGTTTTTCAGGTCCAATGGACATAATCAAGAGCAGGGGAAAATAATGGGGGTTCTTCTGTTATTGCCATAACCTTCCACTGTGTCATCATGATTTGAGCTACGCGGTGTCGATTGTACTTTGTGTTAACAATCTTCAGACAAACATATTGACAACTTTGTCTGAGTCTTATGTTAAATATGTTGGGCATCTTTTGACAAAATCATACTTAGAGGCAACTTTCTGACTAAAAAGCCTCATTTGGGTTAAGTTTAAACAAAGTCATTTTCATGTTTTGCCTTTGCATTTTCTAAGACGTTTGTGCTTTTGCTAAAGGATCTTTTTTAGAAGTTTTTCGCGTCCACAATATTTACTACCACAGATTTTCTGCCTGTGACTTTCCTTAGTGTAATTTGTGATCATCGGTGTGCTTCGGTTTGAAGACACAGATCCAAATTTTTCGTGTAGATGTTGGATTGAATTTAATACAGAACATTGTTGAATATTCAAGAAGAAGTGAATTTCCGTTCCAAACAGGGAAAGGTGTTTTCTTATGTAAATTGTGTTGACCTGCATACAAGTGTCTGTTACTTTACCGAATCACTTGTCTGAGTGCCACTTTATGATTGGCTACAAGGTAGATTCGTGCTGTACGGTCATTAAACTTTCCGCTTGACTAATATATATGGGAAAAGGGTGAAGTGACGACTCAAAACGAACTTCCTTGCTTCACTGCGCATCTGCATAATTGTGCTCAGCGCAGCCGGATTTGCTCATAACATTCCTTTGGTGTTTTTGGATTCAACTGGAATTTTTGCAACATGGATCGTGTAATCTGTATTGTATTTCTGCTCGTCTACTTTTCCTTTACTGTTAACATAGCAGGTGAGTAATTCCTTTCATTAAGAAATTAAATTTTGTCTGGGTGTTGACGCTTTTGTTAAAGTTACTTGAAGTATTTCAACAACACGAATTACGTGATTCGCAAATGACTCTCTGATAAAGATTTCACTCGTCTGTTTGCTTGTTTAGTCAAACTGCCCGGACCAACCGATCGACATTTGTTAGACGGTCTACAGAAGTCATTTCCTCGAGTTGAAAAAGTAGTTTACAACCAAAATAATAAACCCTCTGTATATCTCACCAATTTTCTTCACTAGTGCTGCTAGGGAGAAATACACTTTTAACACATCTCGTCTTATGATATTATTTCAAGTACAATACTATTTATGTAGGGTCAACGACTGCACTTCTGTGAGTTAATGTCGATGATTGTACAATTCCTTGGTAAATTACCAGCTGAGGAATCATGTTCTCCAGTTTGCATGTGCTTTTTTACGGTTGACACAATTATGGTGTCTTCGGTTAGCATGCTGACTATAATTTGTTTCCAAGCATTGGACATTGTGTTCAAGGTATCGTTTGCATGTTCTCTGATGTAATATTCTTCCTAGGTGGCCAAGCACAGCAAGTTGGTAAGTCGAGCACTTAGTTTTTAGCGCTAAATAAAATCAGATTAATGATTTATAATCCCGTTATGGCAGATATTC